>VDFB02128519.1:3470106-3600535 GCA_007258455.2 Sequoia sempervirens | reverse complement strand
ACTATTTTCTCAAAGAAAAGGGGAGACCATATTTTAGATCTATGTAAGGTATTTTAGAAATGCAGATAATTATCTCCTTGAATCTAAAAAAAGTGTGTTTTTTTAGTAACAAAAGGAAAGTTGTTGGTTCATGTTATTTTAGAAAATGGTATATCTATTGACCCTAAACATATCTAGGCTATACTAAAAATTCAGCCTCCAACCAATAAGAAGGAAATGAAGTCATTTTCTAGTAAGATCAACTTTGTTAGAAAATTCATTATTGGTTTCGCTAAAATTTTGAAGCCTTTAAATGTAATGTTAAAGCCATATGATAAGGTAGAGTGGACTCTTGAGGAAAAATAAGGCTTTGAAGAAATCAAATGAGAAATACCTGAGGCTCCACTTTTGGTAACTCCAGATTAAGCTATATTAATCCATTTTGCATAGATTTGTTTGCTTCAAAACATTCATGTGCTAGCATGTTAACTCAAAAATTAGATGAAGGGGATGAGCATCCTATTGCATTCATGAGTTCCCCACTAAAGGATGCAGAGTTGAGATATGTCAGTCTCAAGAAGCAATCCTATGCATTAGTTCATGTTGTGAAGAAGTTTAGGCATTATATTTTGTGGAACAAGGTGTCTACAATCATTCTTGACCCAGTAGTTAAGCTTTTATTGATGCAAAATGAGTTGGGTGAAAGAAGGGTTAAGTGGGTGGAGATACTACCCATGAATTTGGTAAGAGGCCAAGCACTAACGAGAAAAATGACTAGGACTAATCTAGACCTTACAAAACAACAATACAATCTTGAAGATGTTTATCTAGATGAATGGTAGAATGATGTTTACTTGTTAAATAAGAAATTTCCAACACATCTAATTATTGTGCAAAGGAGAGACTTGCATTTGAAGAGTTGCAGTTACATGCTAAAAGGAGCTATATTGTATAAGGAAAAAGACAAGGGTATTCATCTTTTCTATCTTGAAAAAGAAGAATTCATTCACGTAAAGATTGAGTTTCATGATAAGTTTGGGACAGGCCATGGTTCATCTCCATCCACTTCAAATTAGATTTTTTGAGTTGGGAACTACTAGCCAACTTTGTTCAAGGACATTCATGCACATGTAAGATCTTGTCACACTTGTTAGATTGCTACTACTAAAGAAATGTATGTTGTTGTTCCACTGCAACTAGTGGATGAAGCTTGCTACTTTGCACAATGGGGACTAGAATTTATTGGTAAGATCAATCCACCTTCCTTTGTGAGACATAGGTACATTCTAACTACTATTGATTATTGCACTAGGTGGATGAAAGCAATCCCTTGTAAGAAATGCACAACTGAAGTTGTCATTAAATTTTTAGAAGATAAAATCATTATAGACTTTGGTTGTCCATTTTCTTTTGTTTGTGATAATGGTCTTGCTTTTGCATCATTGAAATTTTCTAGATGGACTTATGATTATGGGATTATTCTGAAGTTTTCTTCAAATTACTATTTGCAGGCTAATGGATTAGCTGAGTCCATAAATAAGAACCTATTGATAGTCATCCATAGGTTTCTTGACAAAAACCTAAGGGATTGGAATACCCAACTATGAATTTCTCTTTGGGATGATCGTACACATCAAAAGGCTTCTTTAGGGACCTCCCTATATCATTTAGTCTATGGTCTAGAGCCCCTTTTCCCTATCCAGCTAAGAATACCCACCTTGCAATTTATTAATCAATACTAGGAAGAGGGGGAATGTCTTGAGACTTGCTTGGATCAACTACTACATTTGGAAGAAAAGAGAGACGAATCCCTAATAACTTTTCTAAACACCAGGGCATAGTTAAACATTCATTCGATCGTAAAGAAAAAATCAAGGTCTTTAGGTTTTTTATTTTTTCTTGTATTGGGACAAATCATGGAAATTTTGGTATGCTCTGGCTTGACCCCTTTTAGATATCTAAGATAGTGGGAGATAATGATTTTTTCTTAAAGACTCACTAGAGAGGATTCCATATTTCCAGTCAATGGGAATTATTTGAAGCATTGCTTCCTTGCTTGAACTATTTTAGATCAACACTATACATAGTTATTTTAGGTATTTTTTTATTTTTTAGATTGGGTTACTTTCGTTTTCTTTGGTTGGATTTGTTTTTTCTTTGTTAGTGTAGGTTTGGTTTTCATTTTTCTTTTGGTCTTGGGGTTCTCTCCATTTCCTAGATGGGAATGTTTGTACGCACAACCATAAGATTCATTTGTAGTTGTGTGGGACTATTTTGAGTATTTCCTTGAGAAACTTCAATCATTTTTCTTTGGAATGGATAGTGAAGATCTTCCATTTAGTGTCATATGCTCTAAATGAATAAAGAGGATAAGTCATTGGTTTGAGTTAATTCCTGAATATGTTAAAATCTTATATCTTTCACATATCTTAAGAATCATAAGGTTTCTATAGGTTTTACTATGAGGTCTTGTTAAGTGAAAATTATTATATTTCTACTTTAGTGGCACTATGATTCTTAGCCCTAATTGTGGGTTGCATTGTTCATGGGTTGAAAATAAGAAAAGAAAAGTGATGAAAAGAGAAAATGAAAAAGAAAAAAATAAAATATTAAAAATTACAAGAATTTCAACCTTCAGAAGGATTCAAATAACTCTACTAGGGCTATGGATTCCTGGCTAGTAGTAGAGCTATGTTCGAGAGAATCATAGTGATAACCTTGTCAAGGCTATGGATGCCTGATTGGCAATGAGGCAATATCCAGGTTGCTTTTGGAGCTAGAATAATTCATGTGGCTTAACTTGACTCAAATTGGTTCCTACAATAGCTTAAAGAGGGAAATTAATACATTTGCACACACTTGGATTTATAGTATGTGATGGGTTAGTTTTTCCAATGGATTTGAAGCTTTAGTTTAATAGTTGACCAAATGTGAGGATCAGAACTAGAGATTCTGGGTTCTTGATTCCTATTTGTCATCAAAATCCTCTTGAGCATTTCCCCAATAGAGTCACCATTTCTTGCATCATTTTTTCACACATTCTCCACCAAAGGAAATGACCCTCTTTTCTTTCTTTCACTTGCTTTGTTCTTTTAGATTCTTCCTTTTCCCCTTAAGGGATGGATCCTTTAAAATTTGGATTACCTCACCTTTTTGAGCTTTTAATGACACATTAGTACTTAGGGTGAGTATATTTGCAACAATTGGCCTCATTACCAAGAATATAGAATTATTAAATCCATTAAAATGATCAATTGGGCTCAATTTTGGGAAATCCTTCTTCTGGTGGATTCCCCAAAAATCTCCATCTCGTTAAATCTATCCATTAGTGGAATCCCAAAAATTGTCCTTTTTGCTAAATCTGGACCTAGGAAGATTCTTTAAAATTATTAATTTTTAGAGAATCCTCGACTGTGCAGATTCCTTGAATTCTTCTGAAAGTTCATGTCATGTCATTTAATTTTCTCTACAAATGATAGATTTCCTTTAACGCTTCCTTGGGTTTGATTTATATTGTGAATTGAGTCTTTTGGGTATCATTTTGCTTATGTGATTTGATGAGTGTTGGTGCTTGAGGAGATTTTTAATTCTTATGTGGATTGAGATTGGTGTTTTGAGGATTATGGATGTAGATTTCATTGACTATTGTTAGGGCTTTCAAGGTGCTGACTGTGTGCTTCAATTGTGTTATTCAAACTGCAAGGTACAATCTAACTCCCTTCAAATTAGTTTTACAAGAAAATTTAATAAAGATTTGAAGAGTTATCTTTCTTTGGGTTGAAATTAAAGCTACATTTTGTGTTAATCATTGAAGTCGTGAATTTGAATGTCTTTGTATTTTGACTTGCACTTGGGTTTTAAATGGCTTGTGGTGTGCCTATGGATTTCAATTTAGTTTGTATTTTGACATGGTCACTTTTGTGTTTATCATTTCACTTTGAAATACAAGCTTGAAATTAGGGCATCAACCTTACATAACCAACAAACTAGGGTTTAGGTTTTGATTTTCAATTCAATGCACTTTGACAATTACAAACTGATTGGCATGGATTAGGGCATCATAGAGTCATTTTTGAAGCATCATTATTAATCTTTTAGATTGCCCCATCTTGAATAAGGTTAACAAGGTGCATTACTATTTAAAACCTAGATTGCTTTGTGTTGAAATATGTGATTAGAATGGTTATGTTCATTGATTTGCAATACATTTGGATTTGTTAGTGATTTGAGTTTGTGATTTCTTTTAAATGTCGAATGATGATTGATTGATGAATTAAAAAGTATGATTGTTTAGGCTAATGCTTATTTATTAAACCTTCAAAGTTTGGGAATATTGAAATTTGTTTTTTTGTAAAATCCACATTGCTTAGAAATCTCTAAATCCTAGTATTTGACAGAATCCTGGAGCTCTTACAAAAACCAAAATTTTTCTTTTGTGGATTCCATTGGCCCACAAAAATCCCGATGAGTTACATTTCACTAAATGCTCTTACCCTTGGATTCCTTGAACATTGAGAAAGTTCATAGATTCTATGCCTGCCTAAATTTCCTAAAATTGCATGGCTATAATTGTATTGGGTAACTTGATGAAATTTGGAATATGATTGACACTTTTTAAGGTATTAAAATCTTGGTTATCAAATGCATTTGTATCATAGAGGATATTACTTAGTTTGGTGTTCAATGTACACATATATTGTTTTCTTTCACGAAATTTGTAAGTTAGCAGATTCCTCAAAAATCCATAAGGAGCCAAAATCCCCGAAACTCATGAAAACTTGGTTTTAAGGATTTATGACTTAATTTATTGGGTTTTAATGATATTCATGAACTATTACATTTTGCATATGAAATATGAAGTGCCATGATTAATATAATGATGCAGGGATGTAATGATTAGTCTTGCTTTACATTTTGAGTGATTATGGCATCTTTTCTAGCCAAATGTAGGTAGAGTCTAGCAAGGCTAAAAATTCTAAAGGAAAATCCATTGAACTAGTCACAGAAGACCAAACCACTAGAGTTGAAAAAATGAAGTATGATTTTAAAGGAAGACTCTTAGAGTCCTAGATAACTTCTCACTGGGTGAAGGTTTGAGACACAAATATGGGGCATGTTGACTACAATGACTTCAAGTAGAGAATGTACTACAATGATCCTACTCCATCGGCTAGAAGATTAGTGAAGATAAGATTGGCACAAGTAGATAGATTTCCTCCACCAGTGCAATTTCCAAAGCTCATTGTAGAATGTGCTAAACATTATGACTTAGATAGAAGGGTGATTGTGGGCCCTCAGGGTAGAATAATGACTACTTTAATAGTGGAGTCATATGATGAAGCATTCAAAATTACCCCAGATTAGAAGTTACTGATGGTCAATATGGAGCTAATATATAATTTTTACACTATCGACCCAAATGAAGCATTGGAGATAATGAATGCATCCTCGATTGATAAAACCAAGTCTCATTATTGTAAGCTACCAAAGAAATTACATATAATTGATTTGAAATTGGAGTATAATGATATGGTCACTCTTCTCAATAGAGTGATGGGGTTAGAGAAAGCTTCAATGTTTGAAGATTAGATGTTTTATGTAATGGAACAAATTGAGAAGGGAATCAACTATCACTAGGTAGGTATGATTAGTGATAATTTGGACAAACAATTAAGGTAAGTACAAGACACAAGGACACTCACTATGATCTCCTATGTAGTCTATCTTCTTGCAAGACATTATAGGTACACATATTTGAGTTGCAAAGGCACAATGGGCCAAGACGAAGTATATGACATTTACCCACAACTCAATCTGAATACTTCAAACTATAGGAGGGTGAATTATTCCTTCACAATGTACATTACATGAACCTTGCAAGAGCTATTACATGTAAGGATCTCCAATGAGGAAATGGAGTTGATCAAGTTGTATGGATACTGGTGTTGTCAAACAGATTGCACCTGAATGCTTGAATGGTTAAATTCAGCAATTTGTTGAAACATGGGAAATATCTTCAGGTTGTGGGTATTCCTATGGTGAAGATAGACCTCATGATTCTAGGTTGGTTCCTATATGATGATAAATTAGATAATTGCATGATTTTTTTTGAGAAAAGGGTAAGAAAGATTGAACTAAATGCATGAACTAAAATTAAAACCTTGGTGATGCACCTAAATGATGGAAAACTTGCAGAATAAGAATGATCCATAATTTATATCTTTAGGAAAAACTGTTCACACAATCCAATTTGAACACTCCGAACACATGAATAATTTAGTAAAGGGAAAATTCTATTCTCTTCCTACTAAGGAAAGTTGAGCTTTCACAAATTAAAGGAAGAAGAAAACAACTTTTGAGCACAATTAATGACTTATGAAGAACTACAATTGTGTATATGCATGCGTAAACAAGATAGAAATTTGAATTTTTCAAAAATGAAATTCATCAAAATTGCATCAAATTATTTAAACAATACGAAACACCTGAAATTGGAAAGGTGAACTCTATTTCAATTAATATCATGAAGGAAAAGAACTCTACAAAAATAATAACTTGTAAAGCTGTAAAACTATATTAAATCTAAAATGCTAAGTTACTAGATAGTCTTCTTTGCATAACGCAAAGGCACAAAACAATAACTAGTGGAAAAAGATTAAGTTTTTCCAATATATGCAAAAGGCCTCTCTAAGGCATGAAGATGAAACTAAAAGTCAATTTCAGTGTGAAAATGTTAAATCCAAGGAAAATCTTGAGAAAAATAGCCCAAACTTGTGCAAAAATGAGTGAACTTGGTCCCATACTAGTCGTCAACTCATAACTGATCCATGGAGCACTCGAACTAAACTGAAAATCCCAGAAAATGTGGGCCAAAACATGCAAAACTGTATCATTTTTATCAACTCGCCCATGATGACTAGAACTCTGAAAGTCATGCAAAATCCTCAACTCCACATGGATGTGAGTGAATTTTTTTTTAATATATTTTCCCCTTTACAATAGTTGGTTTGAAAAATTATTGAAAATTAATAGCCTTCAAAAACAACTTTACAACATAGAATAAGGGGAAAATAATAAAAAAAATGTGTTGCAAAAACTAAATTTCCCCTTATGACTCCCTATAATAACACTCCAAGCTCTCACTTTGCAAATTATAAGTCAAGAAGACTCAAAGTCTTCTCACATGCTTTCAACCTCCTCATGCAATATATGCATATCACATAATATATGATGAAAATATTTTTTCAAATGTTATTTCGGGCTCTTCATGCAACACATAGTTATATGCCTTAGTGATTTCATGGATTTCTACGAATAAAATAAGGCATATGATTTGTAGGATGTATGAAGACTTCATAGGTTCATGGTATTGATTTTCATCAAAAATCATAAAAATCCAAGGCACAAAAGATGTTGAGATATGTAATAGTATTCAAAAGGAATAATAAATACCATAAGGTATTAGTAAGGCATCAAAATTTTAAAATAAAGTCACAAAATACTTGTGAAAGTATCAGCCAAAAGTTAGGGCAAAAGGAAACCCTAAACCAAAGCAATAAATGGCCAAAGCACATTCACACTTCACTTATCATTTTTCCACTTACACTTTAATTTGTCTCTTGTGCTTCCACTGGTGGAGTTCTCTAGAGTTTTTGAACAATGAGTCTTTAGTCGTATTGATGACTCCTACCTCTAGGTTTCTCCAAAAAGGTGTCTGGTAAGTTGTATACACTCATTATTTCTAGAGATTTTTCTGTGTCTGAGGGATTTTTAGGATTTAACAGTTGTGACTATAAATATATTTATGGTATCCTCCAGTTTCTACATCCATTGCTTGATAGTTTCTTGTTCTGTGACCACTATTTGAAGGACTTTGGAAGCTTGAATATGGCAGTTTTCAAAGTATTTCAAACAACAGGCCCATGGGTAAGTTTTATATACTTGAATCTTACTTCCTATAGGCCATGTGGATTCCTTTTCTATTTATTTGTATTTTCTCCATCTGGGTGCCATCTATTATGAAATTGGTTTGAGAGCCCTACTTTTCTGTATTCCACAAATAATTGATGCAAAACTCTATAAACAGTTTGGTTTCCTTTAGAAGCAAAAGAGGAGAAACTCCTGAGACATAGATTTTGTAATTGATTCTTCCTTGTATACATAGAAATCTACACGCTCCTTTGATTTTTTGGGTATCTCTCATGTTGATGATAAAATGCTGAATTCGAGTCCATGTGAATGCAAAAATAATAAATGCAATTTTTTTCCCCATGTATTTCGTGTACAACGGCTTCAAAAGCTCATTTATTTCTATAAAATGAAGAATTCTTAGCACTCTAGTTATCATTTTTAATAATTTTTGAACCCCTTTTATTCTTCATAGCTACAACTATATTTGAAGATGAGAGAAATTTGGTTATACTTGACGATTCAAGAAATCCTGGGCATCTTGACTTTTGCACTTCATTTTCATGTGTAAATTATAATATACTTTGTATGTTTCTCTTTCCATTCTGATGGACAAATTATTGTAACTCAAAAAGTTTGAATGTTGTCCTCAACCTGCTACAGGTTAAAATTCAAATTGATTGTTCATCAATGCTTTCCTCCGAATTATTGAAGACATATGGTGCGACTTCCTGACTCATGTTGAATCATTGATCATAATAAAACCTATAGTGCTTCTCTAGAACATCTTTACTTATTTTATGATCTTGCATCTCAATTTTACCATTCAAAGGGACTGTCAAACATTATTTTATACCTTGCATTGACTGTGATATCATTGCTATCATGGCAATGTTGTAGCATATCTTCTTCTTGACGGATAACTCATACCTCCACTATGACTGTTTAATGACCAATGTGATCACTATTCTCTTTAAATACTTACAGAACACTATGTACCAAAAAAAATGACTTTTATATGAATGAATCACAATCGTACTTCATTGCTTCTCTTTTTCATTGTAAACAATAATCACTGTACTTTTTGATGAAGCCTTCATGTTCTTGCGATCTTCATACCTTGTTAAAAAGTATTTTCTCGTTGTTTCTTTGATTTCATGACTTGATGCATATGTTATGAGATTAAGACCAATGTCATGTTGTCACTTCTATTATTCTTGACAATATGAATCTTTTCAAATGGTTATTAGTTTTGTCCTTTATGCTGATATGCATGAACTCCACTACGAGTATGTTACCATCCTTAATTTATCATTTAAACATAATGGTTTCTTTAGGCTGAGTATGAGTACTATGTATTACATGGTAAGAAATGCTACTATGAGGAAAGCATTTTTTATTGAAATACTATTGTTTTTTTAATGCTGATTTCATATAGATTGAGGTTGCTCCTCTGTGAAATAGAGATTTTTATGCTTTGTATATATGCCTTAAAAAAAGCATCATTGATTGTCCTTTCATTTTCCCCATTGGACATTCTATTTCATAATGAGAAAGTGTTATACTTGTGTCACTTTATAAATGGTTCTTTAACTATAAATGCTTTATTAAAACAATAGATTTTTCCATTGTCTATCCACAGTCATTTGCTTTTATGCTTTTATGCATAAAAAACTCTTCACTATTGAGTGCAGCTACTCATTGTGGCTATCATAAGTTGTTGTTCTTGACATTGTAATGGCTGTCTCTTGAGGATTTGATTGCATTCAAAACATAATTTCCCCTTGATGTTTATGGGAACCGTACCTTTATAATTATTGGGCTCAACCCTTGTGGGATCCACATTTAACCCCACAACTATAATGAAAAGAGATTGATGAAAAATGTACCTTTTCTTGCACATTAAACAAACAAATTAGCAAAATAATTGAAGCTAAAAGCTTCCATTGAACTTCATGCTCCCTGAACATCTTCCCTTTTTAATGACTTGATAATCTGGTGAATGCCTGATTGGATGCCTATTAAATTTCTATTGGTAATGTAGGCATGAGGAAGGATTTGATACTTCATTGCTCTAAAACCACCTTTTTACAATCTTGCTGATGCATTCAGAACTCAAAACTATTGTAGCTTGGAGACACGACAATTGAAGACTTCAAATGTGACAATGATTCGTCATTCGAGGCAATGATGAATCACCTTATCCCTTATACCTATATTATCTTCAATTGTGTTGTGCACATATTTTATTTATATTCATTATTTGATTGAGAAAATAAAACTAAGTTACTCCCACGGCTTGTGTGGGACTTTGGTTTTTACAATATGAATAAAGCAACATTACTATGCAATTTAATAATTTCTTCTATTACAAACATTTGCATAATAACAATGGAAATTCACAAGTAATGAGATTTTGGATTAGAATGAATACTTTAGCAGAAATTTTGTACCTTTTAATGAAGAATGCAAATTGGCTCTACCTGGTTTGAGTTGGGGCTAAAAATAGGTAACAATTTGGTGACCTCTGAGGAGCGTTTGCCTACTAAACACCATAGACTAGTTATTTAGCTTATCCATTGGGCATGGATTCCATTCTTGCTCTGCCTTGACTTGGAAAAACTTGTAACTCAATTGCAAACCAAACAAAATAAAAGAAACTACTAAAACTCTTTTTTAAGATAGAGTTTGAAAACCATGTGCAACAACTATACTTTATTGAAATCATAACAAAAATGAAAAGAAATGTGTCATGGGGAACTTATTGAAAGAAAAACTAAAACTCTACCCTACCGTACACTAACCAACATTGTTAGTGCTCAGACATGACCATTTATTGGTTGTGAAAAATAGTTTCCCTTCTGTAACGAAAAAGAAAGTGATTTATGTTTGCAAATTGTCTAGCAGTGATGGAGGAAAAATAAATGCTAAGTGCATAGATTAAACACCTTTTCAATCATGAAAACCACCTCCTTTTTTGTGTTAGACAAGAGGTGCATGCAACTGTTTTGAATAATTTGAGCAACTTGCATTAATTCCATTTGATGCTCAATCTCATTCTCTTAAGCAAGTAATTCAAATGATAACTCCCCTTGATTGTCCACCAAGTGTGCCAGGTATTTGATAGGACATCCCCTTGTCGGGACACTCAACTTGTAACCTTTTTTATTATTATTATTATTATTTTATTAGATTGTAGGAATCAGGTAGCACGACCCCCTATAAACTGTAGTGTGCTTGATAAACTTTTTAACATGATCAGTGGTGCTAGTGTGACATGCCCTCTAGTACCAATAGGGGTGGGGGAGACTAGACCTCGTGACCAACCTCCTGCAATGAGAAAGATTTAGCCAATCGAGCTAGGGCCCCAACCCCCACTCAACTTGTAACCTTCAGCCCCATGTTTATGCTCTATTTTCTCAGCCCATTGTTCATGATTTTCAAGAACATTAAATGAAGTTAAGCTGTCCTTTTGTTGATTTCTGAAGACTTCATCTTTTCCTTGAAAAGATGTTGTTTTGAGGTAATATGTTGGTTATTCATTGGCTGCTATAGTTTGATCTTCTTGAAATATTTTTCTATTATTGTTTATACGAGGATCAACTGTTCTTTCTTTCAGCTTTGTAATGAAAAGGGAGTCTTGTTTCTTTGCATCATCTATAATAGTATCTAAAAAGAAACCATTAATGTTTTCAATGGTTGGATCTTCTTGACCAAGGAGATGATATCCCTGTTGGAATACTAAAAATAAGTCCTCAAACTGTTGTTCCTTATGTTCTTCGTTCATGATAGAATACAAATCCTCCTCAACAAAGTGGGGCAGCTCATCAAATAAATTCATAGGCTGCAAGGAATTCTCTTCTACAAATTTTTCAATAGCCTCCGTGACTTGAATGGGTTGATCACATGCTTCTCTTTCATATGATACGAGCTCATCATCTATGTTAGAACAAAAAACTTCTATGAGGCCTAAAAACATTTTCTCATCTAACTCATAATTTTGCATTAAAACTAGATGAGTTTTATCATTTAGTTGCTCCATACTAGGCATATATGCTATCATGCATGTGATATCCTCATTTTCACCAACAAATTGAGAAATCTCATCAAACAAGTCAACAATATTCTCTGGTTGTTCCAAATCAAGTAGTAAATCAGGTACCTGCATGCTTTCTTTAGCTTGCTCAACAAAACTAGGTAGTTGGTCAAACAGATAAATCAATTATTCTTTTTTATGTGGTTCCTTCTCTAGTGAAACTTGGGAATCCTCTGTCTGCAAGTGTAGATCTTTAACTAGTAATTCATGCATTCTAATTTCATCCATCTTATAAATAAAATCAGAATTTTTTTTGAAATGAATCAAAATCTAAGGGGTTCAGTAGTGAATTTGATTCAACATCATCTTCACATGTGCTATTGTTATTTTGGGCTGGGAACACATTGCAAACAACAACAACTTCCTACTCCTCTTTTTCATTCCTCCAACTTGGAACCTTGATTGAATTAGACTCTACATTTTCTTCCTCTTTCTGATTTTGAATTAATACACAAGGAATATCCTTACTAATGTCTGGCATTTTATAGTCAGGTTGCTTTGTCCAAGAAGGCTGCCATAACTATTCAATACTTTGATTACCTAGTTTAGGCTCTTGACATGTCTAAAACTGAGGATTAATGGATTGGTTTGATAGATATTGTTCATTCATGAGCTTCTATAGGGGTTGATCTTTGACATCGGTATGAATATTATCCCTATAACTTGGAATGTCAAAACTAAAAGACTTACTTGGAGATTGAATGGAAACCTTGGAAACCTCTTTCTCTGTTGGCTGATGCTTTATGCAAGAAACTGATTGGGCTTCCATCTTTTGTGCTTGGGAAATCAATATTCTAATTTTCTCTTCTTTAGTAGCAAGATCTTCTTCATATTGTCTCCTCTGCATCAACAAGTCTTCCTCATAGAGATAGGCCTCATAGGCCATCTCTTCCTATTGCTAATCATGCTCTTGCTAATTCTCAAACTCTTCTATCTATTTTGCAATGTCTAACAATATGTCCTTGGTATCATTCATGTTATTCTTTACATCACTAACCTCCAAATCTTGAAGGTAATCAGGAGAGTGTTCAAATTGATATGGAGGTTGAGCAGGCTTGGGTGGGAGGTAAGCATGTTGAGCATGTTGATATGCTATTGTTGCAAGGTTGTTTGGGATAAAGCCAAAAACATGATTGGCCTGATATGGCTGATAAGGATGTGAATAGGAAGGATTTTCATGAAACGAAGGTGAAAACATGCTTTTTTCATAAAAAACAGATATGTTAAAGCATTTGAAATATGCAAATCTTCTTTAAATAAAAGTGAATTAGATTTATTTTGTAAATGTGAACATACTAGCACTTCATCTGCTAAAACTAGTGGATTGTGCTCAGAGTCACTAGGTATAATTTATAACCTCTGAAAGGTAAAACTAGCTATTGTATATACCAAAACAACAACTTGAACTCTTGAATTCTTTCTGTGAAGGGTGCTACAAAGTACCACCAGGTGTGCCAAAAACTTTTGTCAAACAGATTGCACTCAAATGCTTGAATGGTTAAATTCAACAATCTATTGAAACATGGAAACTATCTTCAGGTTGTGGGTATTCCTATGGCAAAGATAGACCTCCAAATTCTAAGTTGGTTCTTATATGATGATCAATTAGGTACTTGAATGATTTTTTTGAGAAAAGGGTAAGAAAGATTGAACTGAATGCATTAACTAAAATTAAAACCTTGGTGATGCACCTAAATGATGGAAAACTTGTAGAATAAGAATGATCCACAACTTATATCTTCAAGAAAAACTCTTAACACAGTCCAATTTGAACACTTCGAACACATGAATAATTCATTAAAAGGCTGCATCTATTCTCTTCCTACTAAGGAAAATTGAGCTTTCACAAATTAAAGGAAGAAGAAAAAAAAATTGAGCACAATTAATGACCTATGAAGAACTGCAATTGTGTATATGCATGCGTAAACAAGACATAAATTTGAAGGTTTCAAAAATGAAACTCATCAAAATTGGATCAAATTATTTAAACAATACGAAACACTTGAAATTAGAAAGGTGAACTCTATTTCAATTAATATCATGAAGGAAAAGAACTCTACAAAAATGATAACCTGTAAAGTTGTAAAATTGTATTAAATCTAAAATGTTGAGTTAAAGATAGTCTTCTTTGCATAACACAAAGGAAGAAAACAAGAACTAGTGGAAAAAGATTAACTTTTTCCAATATATACAAAAGGCCTCTCCAAGGCATGAAGATGAAACTGAAAGTCAATTTCAGTGTGAAAATGATAACTCCAAGGAAAATCCTGAGAAAAAGAGAAAATCTTGATAAAAATAGCCCAAACTCGTGCAAAAATGAGTGAACTTAGTCTCATACTAGTCGTCAACTCATAACTAATCCATGGAGCACTCAAACTGAACTGAAAATCCTAGAAAATGTGGGCCAAAACATGCAAAACTGTATCATTTTCATCAACTCGCCCATGATGACTAGAACTCTAAAAGTCTTGCAAAATCCTCAACTCCACATGCATGTGAGTGATTTTTTTTTTAATATATTTTCCCTTTTACAATAGTTGGTTTGAAAAATTATTGAAAACTAATAACCTTAAAAAACAACTTTACAACATAGAATAAGGGGAAAATAATAAAAAATTTTTTTTACAAAAAATAAATTTCCCCTTATGACTCCCCATAATAGCATTCCAAGCTCTTACTTTGCAAATTATAAGTCAAGAAGACTCAAAGTCTTCTCACATGCTTTCAACCTCCTCATGCAATATATGCATATCACATAATATATAATGAAAATATTTTTTCAAATGTTATTGCGGGCTCTTCATGCAGCACATAGTTATATGCCTTAGTGATTTCATGGCTTTGTAAGAATAAAATAAGGCATATAATTTGTAGGATGTATGAAGGCTTCATAGGTTCATCGCATTGATTTTCTTCAAAAATCATAAAAATAAAAGGCACAAAAGATGTTGAGATATGTATTAGTATTCAAAAGGCATAATTAATACCATAAGGTATTAGTAAGGCATCAAACATTTAAAATAAAGTGACAAAAATACTTTTGAAAGTATCGGCCAAAAGTTAGGGAAAAAGGAAACCCTAAACCAAAGCATTCAATGGCCAACGCACATTCAAAATTCACTTAGCAGTTTTCCACTTCCACTTTACTCTGTCTCTTGCACTGCCACTGGTGGAGTTCTCTGGAGTTTCTGAACAATGAGTTTTCAGCCGTATTGATGACTCCTACCTCTAAGTTTCTCCGAAAAGGTGCCTGGTAAGTTGTATACACTCATTATTTTTGGAGATTTTGTTGTGTCTTGAGGGATTTTTAGGCTTTAATAGCCGTGACTATAAATATATTTATTGTATCCTCAAATTTTTGCATCCATTGATTGATTGTTTCTTGTTCAGCAGTCGCTATTTGAAGGACTTTGGAATCTTCAATATGGTAGTTTTCAAATTATTTCAAACAACATGTCCATGGGAAAGTTTTATATCGTTGAATCTTACTTCCTATAGGCCACACAACTTCCTTCTCTATTTATTTGTATTTTCTCCATCTGGGTGCCATCTATTATGAAATAGGTTTGAGAGCCCTGCTTTTCTATATTCCACAAATAATTGATGCAAAAATCTATAAAGAGTTTGGTTTCCTTCAAAAGAAAAAGAGGAGAAACTCCCAGGCCATAGATTTTGTAATTGATTCTTCCTTGTATACATAGAAAGCTACGCCCTCCTTTCATTTTCTGGGTATCTCTCATGTTGATGATAAAACACTGAATTTGAGCCCCTGTGAATGCAAAAACAATGAATGCAATTTTTTCCCCCATGTATTTTGTGTACAACGGCTTCAAAAGTTCAATTATTTCTATAAAATGAAGAGTTCTTAGCACTCTAGTTGTCATTTTTTAATAATTTATGAAGCCCTTTTATTCTTCATAGCTGCGGTTGTATTTGAAGATGAGAGAAATTTGGTTATACTTGACAGTTCATGAAATCCTGGGAATCTTGACTTTTTCACTTCATTTTCTTGTGTAAATTATACTATACTTTGTATTTTTCTCCTTCCATTCTCATGGAAAAATGATTGTAACTCAAAAAGTTTGAATGTTGTCCTCAACCTGCTATAGGTTAAAATTCAATTTGATTCTTCATCAATGCTTTCCTCTGAGTTATTGAAGAAATATGGTGTTACTTCCTGACTCATGTTGAATCATTTATCATAACAAACCTATAGTGCTACTTTGGAACATCATTGTTTATTTTATGATCTTGCATCTCAATTTTACCAATCAAAGGGACTATCAAACATCATTTTATATCTTGCATTGACTGTGACATCATTGCTATCATGGCAGTGTTGTAGCATATCTTCTTCCTAATGGATAACTCATGCCTCCACTATGATTGTTTAATGATCACTGTGATCACTATTCTCTTTGAATACTTATAGAACACTGTGTAATAGAAAAAATGAATTTTATATGAATGAATCACTATCATACTTCATTGCTTCTTTTTTTCATTGTAAACAATAATCACTATACTTTCTGATGAAGCCTTCATGTTCTTGTGATCTTCATACCTTGTTAAAAAGTATGTTCTCATTGTTTCCTTGATTTCATGACTTTATGCATATGTTATGAGATTAAGACCAATGTCACATTGTCACTTCTATTATTCTTGACAATATGAATATTTTCAAATGGTTGTTAGTGTTGTCCTTTATGCTGATATGCATGAACTCCACTACGAGTATGTTACCATCCTTAATTTATCATTTAAACATAATGGTGTCTTTAGGCTGAGTATGAGTACTATGTATTATGGTAAGAAATGCTACTGTGAGGAAATCATTTCTCATTGAAATACTACTTTCTTTTAATGCTGATTTCATATAGATTGAGGTTGCTCCTCCATGAAATAATGATTTTCATGCTCTGTATATATGCTTTAAAAAAAAACATCATTGACTATCCTTTCATTTTCCCCATTGAGCATTCTATTTCATAATGAGAAAGTGCTATACTTGTGTCACTTTATAAATGGTTCTTTAACTATAAATGCTTTATTAAAACAACATATTTTTCCATTATCTATCCACTATCATTTTCTTTCTTGCATAAAAAACCCTTGACTGTTGAGTGTAGTTACTCATTGTGGGTATCATAAGTTGTTGTTCTTGACATTATAATGGTTGTCTCTTGAGGATTTTATTGCATTCAAAACATGATTTCCCATTGATGTTTATGGGAACTGTACCTTTATAATTGTTGGGCTCAACCCATGTGGGATCCACATTTTACCCCACAACTATAATGAAAAGAGATTGATGAAAAATGTACCTATTCCTGCACATTAAACAAACAAATTAGCAAAATAATTGAAGCTAAAAGTTTCTGTTGAACTTTGTACTCCCTAAACATCTTCCCTTTTTAATGAATTGGTCATTTGGTGAATGCTTGATTAGATGCACATTACATTTCTATTGGTGATGTAGGCATGAGGAAGGATTTGATACTTCATTGCTCTAACACCACCTTTTTACAATCTTGTAGATGCATTTAGAACTCGAAACTGCTGCAGCTTGGAGACACGACAACTAAAGGCTTCAAATGTGACAATTATTTGTCATTTGAGGTACTGACGAATCACCTTCTCCCTTATACCTATATTATCTTCAATTGTGTTGTGCACATCTTTTATTTGTATTCATTATTTGATTAAGAAAATCAAACTAAGTTACTCCCACAACTTGTTTGGGACTTTGGTTTTTACAATATGAATAAAGCAGCATTACTATGTAATTTAATAATTTCTTCTATTACAAACATTTGCATAATAACACTAGAAATTCACAAGTAATGAGATTCTAGATTAGAATGAATACTTTAGCAGAAATTTTGTACCTTTTAATGAAGAATGCAAATTAGCTCTACCTGGTTTGAGCTGGGGCTAAAAATAGGTAACAACTGGTTCATTCAATTTTGAAAATTCACCTACATCATGATCCAAGGCATTCTGAAGGTACCTTATAGGCTCCCAAGATATCCAACATATAAGGTTGTATTACTAGAAGTGACAAGGTACTTTGTGGCCTTTGAATCACTTTTGAAAGCTATGCATAAGACAAGACTCGGTGGGAAATTTCCCTTGGTAGTTAATGGTTGGGAGGATTGCCCAAAAATTCATAGTGCTCAACATTCAAAAGAAGAGATGCATCATCTTCATCTAAATATCCATTTAGTAAGAGATAATTTTAATCCATATGGAGTAGCTCAAAAGATGGCTAACAGATAATATAGTTACAAAGACAATATATAAGACTATTGGGCCAAATGTAGAGATTAATTTGAGGTGATGAGGAGAAATTTTTCTAGGATTTAATTAAAGATGATAAGACTTTATGGAGTTTTCCAAGCACCAAACCCAATTGAGGATGAAGAAGAGGTGGTATAGTACCATGCTTACATGAAATACTAAAATAACCCTCTTCTTGCTATAGATTGGGTTGAAGATGAGGTGGTTGAATTGTATCAAATGAATGGTTTGGTAATTAACTATTAAAAGCAATGGGTGAAGCATAAAACATTGGAAATGGAGGCTGATGGTATCAAGCAAACATATGAGCTCATGTGTGACTTGGAATCTCAGTCCTCTTTAGAAGATGATTCGAAAAATGAAAAAGAGGATGCTCTTAGTTCTCAAGGGGAAGAATTAGCTGAAGACCAACCACTTATTATCAAGAGGAGAACCAAAGGTTAGACCAAGGATATGGTTAAGGGTGGTGAACTTAAAAGATATCCTATACCCAAGAAAATAAATCCTACTAAGGAAATTCCTCAAGAAATAGCAAAATTTGAACCCTCTAAGAGAAGGAAATTAGTTAGAGGAGGAAATAAGGATGCCTCTCCATCTAAGAAACATAACTCACAAGTGTAGAAGTTGGAAAACCCACTTCACAGTCCCTAAGAATCACCTACATACAATCACCTCTCACATGCAACAAATATTCAAAACAAAAAGAAGGGATGTTCCGTAAACCCTCAGAGCCAATATGTGCAAGAAAAAACTAGAATTATGATTATTGAAAGTAATTGTTTTACAAATAATACAAAATCCTTCAAAAATGAAATCATGCACAACCCTAATCTTATCTTGAGAAAAAAGACAACTCAACTAGATAAGGATAATAATCAACCTAGGAAATAAAATATGCCTAAGTAAACTTATGCTAAAGTGTAATTAAATAATTAATTACACCAACACCCCCCATAAGTGCAAATTAGGGAGAAGCAAATTATTATGCAAGAGACGAGTCCCAGAAACAAGGCCTGATTAGGTACTCATTTAAAAATACAATGCAAACTAAATCAAATGGGGTAAAGGAGAAAACCACATGGGAAAAAAATTCCTCCCCAAAATAGAATGCAATAAACTAAGTAATGAAAGATGAAGGAATCCATAAGACCCCCCAAGGACACCATCCATCAAAAAGATACATAAATGAACCCCCTGAGAAGAGAGGAAGAAAGAGACCACAGATCCCCCCTAGAATGAAGTAACTCCAAAACAACTGAAGAATTTGCATCTCCTGCAAGAAGTGAGAGGGAAGAGACCGAATGAAAGAAATCTCTAAAGGTGAAGTAGGTGTAGCCCAAGATGTCTCCAACCTCAACCAATGAAGAAGTCAAAGTAGGTGAAGACTCAAGAGTAGCCTCCAACGATGGATGATCAATAGGATCCTACTACACTAAAACAAAAGAAGCCACATCGGTAGCCACAACATCAACAAAGGAGGAGATGGAAGGGAAGGTTCGAGAATAGGATCCAATGTGAGAACACCAATGTTCAAGAATCCAAATCTCTCCTCTAAATTATGATGCACACTAGAAGTGTGATGAATAGTTGTAGGAACAGAAGGACTATCAGTAGCAAAATCGGTAAAGGAATACAACTGAGATGAGTGATCCACTATACCAGTAGCAATAACTGCTCTACTCTCCATGTCTCTGATGATAACCGAATTAGGTGTGAACTCCACAGATCTCCCAGTGCCTCCATGTGTGATCTGATAAATGGAAAGAAGATTGTTTGTCAAGTGAGGGACACATAAGAAATCCTGAAAGGAGTTTCCCCCAAAAATAATAAACCCCTTCCTTGTAACACTCATTTAAGTGTTGTTTCCCATTAGAATGGGAGACATAGTGCAAGGCTCAAAGGAAGTGAACATATTTTTTTGAAGATGCCATATGATGAGATACTCCTAAATCTAGAAGCCATCATCCTAATCCAATACCTGAAGAAGCACAAAGAGCATGTCCCTTCATATTTGATGAAGTATGTAAACTAGTTGTGCCCCTGTGACATTGTTCTGAAGAAGAAGAATGAGGAGAAGAAGATGATGTAGACATCCTAGAAGGAAAATCAATTTGATGTTTCTGAAGAAGATGTTTCAGCTCATCAATGTCCTTGTAATAATTATGTTCTACATGTCCTTCTCTCTTGCAATATGCACATGTAGTCTTATCCTTCCTAGATGACTTCCCCTTAGAAGAAGAGGATGAATCTGATGACTCCTTCTACTACTCATGAGGTTTGGAATCCTTTTTTTTTCTTCTGTTTCTTTCCTTTTCCTGTAGAAGCCTTCTAATCTTTGGGCTCTTGTGATGCAATAAGTGCCTATGAAGAAGGTTTCACCATGCCCATACTAACCAACTTAGCTTTCTCTCAAGTGAGAGATGGAGCAAAGTCATCAAGAGATGGCATAGTGAATCTCATACCAAGTGCATCCCTAGTGGAATAAAAGGTAGATACAAAAACTGAATAATCTAGTCCAAGCTTAGAAAGAATGGACAATATCAACTGAGAGTCTTCCTTCTAAACACCACACTGTGAAAACTACAATCTAAGAGACTTGAGTTTGGGGAAAAACTCTTGGATGTTGTCAAAATCCCTAGAATTTAAGCCAATAAGCTCATTCTCTAACTGAAATCTTCTCATAGTATCCTACTTCCCAAACAAAGACTCTAAAGTAGTCCAGATCTCATTGGGTGTAGTGCAAGACTCAAAATGAAAAGGAAGGTTAGATGAAAGGGATAGAAATAATGTACCATAAGCTTCATCACACCTATTAAACCATTTTCTCTTTTTAGTAACACCTGCAGATTCAATTTCTATACCCATGCTTACCCAATACAACCTAGGTTTGTGTTTCAAGTGAATCTCCATTTATTTTTTCTAACCAAAATAGTTGAATGGAGTAAGGGGTGCAATATTATGTGTATCCATGAAAAAATAGCAATATATACTCTCAAATAAAAAAGTGCTCATTGATCTCAAAAAAATAGCTTGATTGCATGCTTCCCAAGAAAATGACTGAAAAGGTAAAGGCTGAGATCAAAAAAGAATATCAGATACCTAGTAAAAAAAAAGAAAAAATAGGTCTGATATCTATGTAGAGCACTGAACCAGCTTTCCAATGCCTATTTGTTTCCAAAAAATGAAGCAGGACGCAAAAGTTATGCCTCCTAGAGTGAAAACAATAACTTTTGGCCTTAACAGGCGAAAAAAGCACCAAAATGGAAGAATAAAAAGATCAAACCACAAATACTATGAAGTTTGTCAAACTAGCTTTTCGATGATATCTCATTTTTGAAAAAAAGGCCTTCGTTTGCAAAAGTTATGCCAAAAAGAAAAAAATCCCTACAAAAGGCACCTTTAAGGCTAACAGGGAGCAGAAATTAGGCACGTCTAGCTCAGTACTTGGGTGCTCATATGACCGAAAGATTTAGGAAAAAATCTGCTAGGGGCTAAATCACGGGCTTCTCATTACAATATGACCACTTGTAGGTGCTAAGGGGAAAAATGCATGTTGGGGGCTAGAAGGGCTGGCTCCCGGTCTATAAATAGACCATGCGTGTTGGTTGGCAGGGTGCTGACAGAGCGGTGCTTGGGCTGTAGATGAGTGGAAAATGCCAATGGAGGTTGACCTGCGGTGGCTGCTAGTTAGCTAGATGGTGGTGGGGTTGTTTTATATAGGCGGCACTCAAAATAAAAAAAAAAATGATTTTTTTAAAAAAAATTTTGCCTCAAACTGTGTGCCTTGGGGCCGTACAACCTTGGGGCTAATTTTTTTTGCCTTTTTTTCAAATTTTTCCAAAATCGATGAAACAAAAGGTTTTTCTAGGGTTTTTGGGCACTCTGAATGTGATGGTGATGTCTGTTTGGCCCAAAAATGCACAAAAAAATAGGCTACCCCTAGATCTACAAAAAATCAGCCTAGCTTGAAACCCTTGCACAAAAGAAAATGTTGTGAGATAATATCTTCAAAAAATTAATATGCAGCCATAGGTATGGAGCTCTAATGCCATGTAGAAGTTGAAAAACCAACTTCACAGTCCCCAAGAGTCACCTGCATACAATCACCTATCACATCCAATAGATAGTCAGAACAAAAGGAAGAGATGTTCTATAAACCCTTAGAGCCAACATGTGCAAGCAAAAACCAAAATTATTATTATTGAAAGTAATTGTTTTACAAATAATACAAAATCCTTCAAAAAGGAAATCATGCACAACCCTAATCTTATCTTGAGCAAAAAGAAAACTTAACTAGATAAGGCTAATAGTTAACCTAGGAAATAAAATATGCCTAAGTAAACTTATGCTAAAGTGTAATTAAATAATTAATTACACCAACAACAATGAATTGGGGAGACAATTGAAGTGGAGAGCTTTGGAGATAAGAATCAAGTATATTCTAGGATGAATTCTCCTAAGACTAGAATAGCACCCCAGAATGTGGAGAGTATCTAGAGAATGTGACTGAAGAATTAGAGAAAGCTACAAATGAGCCACCATCTAGTAAGGATGACGCTACAAATGAGGTTTTGACTCAGGACAGTATTCCTCATTTACCCCATCAAAATGTTCATTTTGATAGAGAAGAGGGAGGGATAGTAGAAAATACTGTAGAGGTTTCAAAAGAACAAGAGCAAGAAGAAGAAGAGCCTGAGACTCTGTTGGTTATTTTTTAAGAACCAAACTTAATCTTACCACATAACTATGAACTTTCTAGAATTCAATTATCAGTATGAGTACGGATTTTCCAACACATAAGTAAGGGTTCTTAGGCCTTTAATTCTTCACTTTAGGCTCTGTGAAACCCAAGAGGGTAATCCTAAACAGTGTGTTTATAGATACTAGTGTGTCTAGATATCAAACACATAGTAAACAAATGATTCTCCTTAAATGTTTAATAGAAATAGTACCTTAAAGATTTGGTTGACCTTCATGGCAATGCCCAACTCAAACAAGAGAAAATGTAATTCATTAGGTTTTGTACACACCCAAAAAAACATTGAAAAGTATGCTAATATCGATTTTGTGATCAATTGCTGAATTGGTTACCACAATTGAAGTATAATTACTTTTCTAAATGAGTTCCATATTCTTGGAATGTAGTCAAACCAAATACCCGCATGATTAGATAACAATTTTATATATGACAATACCAAATCCTTGAAAATATTGCATTAAAATATTCCCACTTATCATCTCCACCATTTACTTCTTACTAGCATCCTCATACATGACTTATTTCAAACCCAATATTATATTCAAGAATTTACATCCATTCATTGAATTAATGAGCAAGAATAGAGCATTACATCTATTGGAAACTAATAGAGATAAATAAGATAACCATTGATTATATTATTCATAGTTTGTATAACTTGTAGATAAGAGAGTAACATGTAGAAACTTTATATTACTCTGCTATACGTATTATCATTGTCATTATCAAAGACCAATATACATATTGAGATACTCTATCCCTAAAAAATATTACTAGATAGTTCAATATCCATTTTTGTCTTTGTGTATAACCCCTTCAAAGAAAACTACCATTTGACCTTGTTAGAACTATTAAATTTTGAAAATTTCACGGGTACACATACCTGTTAGTTCCCAAAATTTCCCATACCATCCACTTTGTATCATGTTTGCCCATGTTTTAGTTTTTTTAATCACATGGTCCCATAGAATTCAACTAGCCCTAAGTATTTGAATGTGTAAACCATACCGATGTAATGTGATGTAGGTGTCACTGATCCATGAAGCATTTTATACTAACGTGTGTCTTTTTCAGTTTATTGGCAAGACATCAGGTATGTCTTACCAATGAGATTTCTGTTGAGGATTCATATCAGGAAGACACAGTTCATAGTCTCAGTGAAAGAAAGATCTTATTGGCAAGACAGTATGCATCAAGGTGAGTCATATTGTGTCTATTTGTGTCTTACTGATCAAAAATATAGAGACGTATCAGCGAGAAAACAATCGTCGGGATAGGTCATACTGAGCACATATATGTTTTACCATTGAAGCATAAAGAATCGTCAACCAGACTTAAGCCGTCAATGTGATGTCCTAGAGCATTCATTTGGTTTCACAAAAAAAGCAAGCATGCATTTCATTGTTGTTATCAGGATGAAGTCATGGAGTCCTGCCAACCCCTTATGTCATAGCGACAAGATTGTATAGCCTTAGTGAAATATTTGGAGGGAGTATTCATCGGCAAGACCGGCTTCAATGGGGAGAGATACAAAAGCTCATGCTGAATGAAGTTCCATCGGCAAGAAAACCACTGTGTCTCGATGATCAGAGTTGACAATGGATAAGTCTCAGTAGAACACAATGTTAGCGGAGGAACATCTGCCCGACCTTCAATGTCAGCGATACACTCATGATTGAAGGGGTAGCTATTGGTGAGATTGAACACATCAATGAAACTACATGATATCAAAGCGATATAAAATCTTTGGTAGTCGAGGAGACTCAGAACATTGGTAACACTACAAGATAACTCGGCGATGGAAGTAAAGGTATTGATAGGCTATCGGGGAGACTCAAAACATCAATGAGACTATGGGACACCAAAGTGATATGTGATCTCTGGTGGTTAGAGTAACATTCAACATCAACGGAACTGCATGACATCTCAGTGAATGTTTAACAAACATGGAAAAGGCCCAGATGAGATAACTTCCTAGATCTAAATGCGAATGGATGAGACTTTTCATGTGGCTGATATATAAAACCCATTTTTGACAGTTGAGAGGAGAGCGCAGAAAGAGAGATGAAATAAAAATATAGTAGGATACAAAATGTAAATAATTTTGAGACTATGATGCATGATTGAAAAATAATGAAGATTTCAATTCAATTTCTGATGTGATGACAATTTTTGGTTTCAGTTGTTTGTTATGTTAATTAAAAGTATTGCTGAAGTTGTCTCCAAGGTTGACATTTTCTAATTGTTTAAACTAATATATCAAGGATGTTTTTCAGTTTATCAGTTTACATTTTTTGTATCTATATGATTGGATTAATTGGTTCTTTCAAGGAAAGATTAAATCCTTTGAATCAATCATAGTAATTAGGGAATCTCATTTGGATCATTAAGAAGAACTCAGTAGTCACATTCCTGCATGTTTATACCAGCTATAAACTTAAACCTATATGCCAAACAATTTGAGTTTCTGCTAGAAAGAAGTTACTCAATTTAGATTTTCATTTGACTCTATATACCCAATAAGGCACTAGTCTATATTATTTCACTATTTTGTTTCATTCAGCTTTTCATATGAACATATTAGATTTTTTCCTTGATATTGCTTATACAATTTATACCAAATTTAAACTCATTTATCCACTCCTAGTTTCCAGTGTGGGTAAATTTCTTTAGGAGATAAGCAAAGGTCAAGTCTGCCTCATTTTTATAGGTAAACCTGCCTAGGTCTGGCAACACCTAAAGAGTAGAAGGTTCAATTCATTTGGCCTTGTCTATTACGTTGAAATGTATCTAGAGATTGGCAACCTCTAGTGGTATTTTGCCTACATTTTTGAGAGATAACAAATTGGAAACTCTACTAGGGAGTCAACTCAGAGTCAGGGCCTTAGTCTCAAAGTTAGAAATCCTATATAGACTCTGCTGGGAATAAGAATAATTTCATTTTTCTCACTTTTAACAAAGTGAGTGGCGACTCTGATAAGAACATTGCATCTATTCAACATGAATGGTAGAAGATCCCAATATAAGGGAGGTCCTTCTGGAGGTCCTACTAGCAACAGTAAGTGGACACATATGGGTGATAAGGATGATAAGGGTAAGAAGAAATAGAATGACATGTGCATAACAAAAAAAGACAAAGCATCAAGACCAAATTGTGAGACATATGACTCTTATGATACATGGAGAGATAATTCAAGTGTAGAACCTTGTACCCCTAAAGAGCAAAGAAATCCTTTTTATAATCCTCAAAAATAGGCAGAGTTCGGTGCTAAACTCGAAGTTGAACAAATAAAATATCAACATGAATATGATCAAAGGATGGAGGGTAATCAAAGTGAGCCTATTGATCATGTAATTCCTCAAGAAAACTATGAGTTCTCAACTCGTCAAGAAGTAGAAGCACAACTCGAGTTTCATAAACAAGAAGTAGAAAGGGAAAAAGCTGAATAGGAAAAGATCCAAATGATAAAAGCAATCCAAGGCTTGAAATTGTAGAAATCCCAAATTGATGCTCAGACAACTAGTTTTTCAAAGTATATACTACCTCATAGGTAGGGAAACGATAATACAGGGCCTTCAGACTCATTGAAGTCTCCTCAGAATCATATGAGAAATCAATACAAGCAACCAAACTATCCACCACATATTCCCTTACAATATACAAATACACAACCACCTCATGGTCAACATTATGTGCCACATCATCATGCACAATACAATAATTTGATGTACTAGTACTAGCGCCCACCTAACCCTCCCCCTCATCAATATACAACAATGATTGGACCATTTGATTTGACAAGGTTTCAATTATACCCTTACCCTATGGATAGCAGTTGGAGAAATCTTGAACATTCCAAAGTTTACAGGGAGTAGTGTAATTACTGTTGAAGATCATTTAAGGAATTTTAATGCTTTTATCCAAGACTTGGATATAGCATATGAAGATTTACATATGAGGTTATTCATGATGTCACTCACCGAAGAAGCTAAGGATTGGTTCAATGGCCTGCCAATAACTTCTATTGATTCTATCCAAGAATTTCAAGATCAATTTCTTGAACAATACAAAAATCCATGTGCACCAGATGCTACTTTACATGAACTAGTATGGATTCAAAAAAATCAGAATGAGTCAATTTATGATTTTAACTAGAGATTCAGCAAATTGTAGAATAAGATACCACCTAGGTCAAAGTTGCCAGACTCTACAGCATTGAGTATCTATTTGAATGCATTTGATCCAAAAACAAGATATGAACTAAGAAAAAGGTTTCCAAGAGATTTGGATGAAGCCCAAAAGATAGCATTGACCATTGAAAACAATAGGAAAGCTGTTGGGATGATCAATAAGAGAGACAATCCTCAGGTTCCTCAGCATGTCAATAATTACCAGTACAAACAAGAGAACATGTACAAAAATGAGAGGCCTCAGTTACATGACATGCATTACAATACAAATTGGAAGGATGGAAAACCTGTAATGGATAGACCTAGGAACAAAGAAACACATAATCCATTAAGGAAGAAGGGGGTGTATATGGTAAATAATAATCTCTGGTGTGAAGGATGCGATGGGCCACATTCCCTAGACCACTGTGTTGTAGCCCAAGAAATGCAAGAAAAAGGGATGATAGTGGGTGATAGTGGAGAGGATCACATAGTGTACTTGACCTCAAATACCTTTCACCATGTTAAGGAGGAATATTTATCTTTAGAAGATGAAGGCTATGAGTATGATGTTTCAAATCAAAGGTGCAATGTACAAATGGCTGAACAAGAAGTTTTTTCTGATTCTGAAGAGAGTTATGCAGAACAATACTCTGTTGAGGTGCCTACCCAATGTGATATAAGGATACCTACTGAAGAGGAAATAATGAGGTTAACCATTGCTGCAGTTGAACAAGAAAAGAGAAAATACTGGTTAACAAATAGGACAGTGAATGAAAAGGAAGGTGCTCTTAGGGAACATTCATGAAAGATAGAGAAGTAACACTAAGAGTTTTGAAGAGAACATAAAGTAAGCAACTTGACAAGAATGAACAAAGGCTTGTTTAGAAAGAAGAGAACAAAGAGTTATACAAAGAAAAGAAGAAAATTGTCCAAAAGGAAGAATTCAAAGGGGAAACATTAGAGCAAAAGAAAATGGTTAAGGTAGAGGGTTCTTCATTTATTTTTCTCAGGCTTTATCTTAGGTAAAAATGTTTATCCCACTGCTCGAGATGATGAGAATTAAGAAGTATAGGGATAGTGAAATTCAATTGATATCAAATGGAAATGAAAAAAATATGAGTTCTGAAAATCAGATGGCCAATAAAACAGTTAACAAGCAAGAGAAATTGATTGTCCCTAAAGTGTTCTTAAATGATGTATTGGTAAGTTCCCCACAAGTTGAACCTTTTTTCACCACACTACTTATAAATAACAAACTATTAAGGAATTGCATGATAGACTCTGGCGTTGCAATCAATATCATGCCAGTTGGAGTTATGAAACAACTTGGTATGTGGGTAGATACTAATGAAGGGAAGTTCTATGCAATGGATAGTAGGCCTATTCCAATAGTAGGTGTTATGAAAGATGTTGAAGTCAAACTAGCTACTTATCCTCAGGTGGCCTACAATATGGATATAAGTGTAATTGATACCCCTCCTCAGTTTGGCATGCTCTTATCAAGATAGTGGACGACAGTAGTTGGGGGAAACGTCCAATTTGATTTATCTTATGCAACAATTCCAATGAATGGTCAAGAAGTAAAGTTGTGCAGGGAATCAAGGATGAACCAAATTGTAGATTGTGTGCCTCAAAATCAAGTCAATTGCTTTTGTGATATGGATCTTGGAAGTTTTAAGATAGAACTAGCCCAACTAGAATTAGTTAATGGTGATCCAATTGATAAGCATGTTGTAAAAACTTGTGATGGCATGTGGAAAATGTAGTTTGATGGAGCTTGCAGCTAAGAAGGTAACAAAGCAGGAATAGTGTTTGTTTTCCTTGAAGGAGTTACTTTTAAATATTCATTTTTTCTGGCATTTGAATGCACAAACAATATAGCAAAATATGAAGCTTTACTAACTGGATTGAATATGGTTGTAAAACATAAGATCAAGTTTCTAGTTGTTCTAGGGGATTCTGAGCTAGTTGTTTCTCAAGTTAAATCAAAATATGCAGCAAAACACAAGAGGCTGAAACAATACAGGAATGTTTTATGGGACACAATTGAGTCATTCGATGCTTTCTCCATTAAATGGATTGAGAGGTCGAAGAACATAATGGCATATTTTTTTAGCTAATGTAGCACTAAGAAGAGATGACATCACATTGGTTGGATTGTCTCAAATTGATTTTAAAACAAGACCTACTGTTCCTGACAATATATATAGTTGGTAGGTTTTTAATGATGATATTGAGATCTTGAAATTTCTTCACTATATAGATCAATATGAAGCTCAAGAAGTTGATCTCAATGCTTTTGTTGAAGAAATAGATGGAAAGCAGACAATATTTGGGAAATAGGTCTTACAAATGTAAAAAAATTAGCTTCCCAAGAGTCTAGCAGCATTGGAAAGGGTATATGATGGAAATGATTGGTCCCTCATGAAACATATACCAGTTAGGACAAAGGATATTGCAGAGGTAAATTTAGGGAATGAACTGGCACCAAAAAAGGTATACATTGGGAAGAAAATAAGCTCGACAATTCAAAGAATGTTGATTGCATTATTAAGAAAATATAAACATGTGTTTTCATGGTCTTATGAAGATATCAAAGCATATAGGGAAGATTTGTTTCAAAATGAAATCCCATTGAAGCCAGATGCAAATCCATTTAGGAAAAGGAAAAGACCTATCAGCCCAACATTGGAACCAAAAATGTAGGAGGAATTGGTAAAGCTTAGAGATGGGGGTATCATCAAACCAATTAGGCATTCAACATGGGTTTTGAACTTGGTTCCTATGAGGAAGAAGAACGGGGATATCGAATTATGTGTGGACTTCAAAAATCTAAATGTGGCATCTCTCAAGGATAATTATCCTCTACCTAATATGGAAGTTGTACTACATAAAGTAATAGGGTGTGAGCTATTATCTATGATGGATGGGTTCTTTGGTTACAACTAGGTCAAAGTTAAAGAATTTGAGCGGTAGAAGACAACCTTTACAACTCCATGGGGAATGCATGTTTATGTGAGAATGCCATTAGGTCTCACAAATGCAGGTGCAACCTTTCAAAATGCTATAGACGTAGCATTTGCAGACTTGATTAATGCTATCATGGTGGTATATCGAGATGACCTTACTACATATTCAAAAAGGGCTGAAGATCTTGTAGAACATTTGGAAAAGGTATTTGTTAAAGCTTTAGAATATGGTATTAGTTTGAACCCTAAGAAATGTCATTTTACAGTCACTGAGGGAAAACTCTTAGGACATATTGTGTCAAAGGAGGGGATTAGAATAGATCCTGAGAGGGTTGAGGCTATAGATAAAATTCCCATCCCTAAAACTGTCAAGGCCATCTAGTCATTTTTTGGATAGATCAACTTTCTTAGGAGATTTGTTTCTAATTTTGCTGAAATCATTAAGCCCATATCAAAGATGTTGAGGAAGGGACAAAAGGTAGATTGGGTTGTAGAAGCATTAGAAGCTTTTATATAATCAAAAGGGCCATCAAGGAGGCTCTTGTCCTTAAATCTCCAGACTTTTCAAAACCCTTTCAAATATTTTCATTTGCTTCATTGCATACTATAGCTAATGTTATGTTACAGAAAAATGAGGAAGGTTATGAACATCCTATGTCTTTTTTCAGTAAGTCATTGTAGGGGTTAGAATTGAAATATGATATAATGGAAAAATAAGTGATTGCATTGGTGAAAGCCATAAAATATTTTAGACCATATCTTGTTAGAGATAAGGTGATTGCTTATGTCCCTCATGTAGCTATTAAAGATATCTTGACACAGTCAGAGGTAACATGAAAGAGATGCAGCTGGATTAATAAAATTCAAGAGTTTGATATGGAAATACAGATCACTAAATTAGTGAGAGGTCAGGGTTTGGCTAAGTTAATGGCAGAAACAAATGTTGAAGCTAATCACATTTTTAATGTAGAAGATGAAGGAAATGCAATTACAAGTATTGAGCATACTGCTTGGTATATAGATATCATGTATTACCTCAAATACATGAAGTGTTCTGAAGGATTAAGTGACAATCAGAGAAGAACCTTGAAGTTGCAAGCATCTAAATATGTGTTCATGGAAGGTGATTTGTTTTGGAAAAACAAGGATGGGATGTTGTTGCTATGTCTAGATGAATCACAGGCTAAGAGCGTTATAAGAGAAATGCATGAAGGGGTCTATGGGGGCCATTATTTTGCAAAAAACAACTGCACATAAGATTCTTAGGGTAGGTTATTACTAGCCAATTTTTTTTTTAATGATTTTTTTCATATGTAAGAGGATGTGAAGCATGTCAGATGTTTTTAGGGAAAATGAAGTATCAGGGAGCTTTACCACTCAGACCTATGTAGGTTGAAGCCCCTTTTCATCAGTGGGGAATTGAATTTATTGGGGAGATACAAGAGAAATCAAGCGGAGGACATAAGTAGATTTTGGTAGCTACTGATTACTTCACCAAATGGGTAGAGGCAGTCCCAACCAAGCAAGCAACAAGTAAAGTTGTAATAAATTTTTTAATGGATAACATCACCACTAGATTTGGTACAACATTAAGATTGATCACAGATAATGGGATGTGTTTTAGATCTAATGAGTTTAAATATTTTTGTAGTATATATGGTATCATTGTTTCTTATGTAGCTCCTTACCATCCACAAGCTAATGGTCAAGTACAGTCCAATTACAAAAGCCTTCTGAAAATCATAAGGAGGATGCTAGGTGGGAATAAAAAGGCTTGGGATTCAAAATTGAGGTTGGCTGGATGGGCTAATAGGATAACTCTGAAAAAGGCAATTGGAAAATCCCCATTTGAATTGGTGTATGGAACACAAGCTAGGATGCATTTTCACAATTTGTTACCAGTTTACAAATTTATCCTTCAGGAAGATATAGACATTCTTGAACCAATGGAGAAAAGAGTGGAGCAGCTGGTATAGCTTGATGAGATAAGAAGATTACCTCAAAACCAGAATGTGGAGTTGCAAGCACAAATGAAGTATTTATTTGATAGAAGAGAAAAAGATAGAAAATTTGAAGAAAATGATCTAGTGCTGATGTGGAATGCAAGGTGTCAGGAAAAGGGAAATCATGGGAAATTTGGAGCTTTGTGGCTAGGACCCTTTGTTGTTGTTGGCAAGAAAGGTGAAGATTCATATTATTTGCAAAACATGACTGGTGAAGAACATGAGTTGCCTATACATGGGAAATTCTTGAAGAATTTTTTCTCTTGAGCAATATAGGGGATTAAGGGTTGCCAGTGCATGGACAACTCTTGACAATCCTCTCAAAAATTATTTTCCATGCACAATAGTTTAGGAAATAAAAGGATCAGGAATTTCCAATACATGGACAATCCTAACATTCCTTCTTTTTAATAAATCTTTCCATGTACAGTAGTATAGGGTCATGTTCATCTCCATTTCCATTCATTCCATCTTTCTCACTGGTCCATAACCTTGAGTTTGGTCTACTCACTCAAAAATTTGGATCCTTGCAATGATCTCACAATCATTCATCCCTAGATGGAGCCACTATTAGAATTGAATTTTTTTGAAAATCACATGGCTACACATACCTGTTAGTTCCCAAAAAATTCCCATACGATCCACTTTGTATCATGTTTGCTAATGTTTTAGTTTGTTTAATCATGTGGTCCTGTAACGCCCGCCGTGCAAACCCCAGAGAACTCAAAAAGGCAAATAATTTTTTATTTATTTATTTTAAAAGCAATTAAATTAAACTTACAATACATTAATCATAATCACATAACATATTGCTTCACATTAACTCACACAGTTCTCTGGGGCACGTGAGGTTACATTGCAACCACAAATGAAAATAAAAGATAATGATAAACCATGTAACCCATTATAATATAATAAACATGAATAAATGTGCTTCCATAAACCAAGAGCAATTATATTAAGGTACCACATAATACAATCATATGAGTCTCATCAAATAATTACATTGAATCCTAACTATTACATCATTGCTATAATGTTACATTACAATCTTTGATATAATAATTACAATGAAATTCCCAAACAATTGGGATGATACAATTTACAATGAATGCTGAATAACAAGGTGAACACTGGTACATCTCCAACTGCGAAAAAGCTGCGAACAAGGATGCTGATGGGGAACCCAACGGGTGCGGAGCACGTTCCACCCAACCATGTGAATTAAAGATAACTCACCCCCCGTGCTCAGAGGTGACAATGAAGTTAACTCGACCATGATTGCCAAACCGACTCCATGACAACAAGGTACAATCTCAAATACAATTCAGAGAATACAATTACACCAAGCAATGACAACATCCAATCACCAAAGTATACTCATAATCACGAACACAAGAATCTGAATCAACAATAAGAGTACAAAGCTGAGGAAACTGATACAACATCCAAGTCCAAAATACATATCCAGAGGAAAAATCAACAAGGCAAACAAGAAGTCTAGTGGAGAGTGTCATCACACAACTCTCATGGGATCTCCTGGCTCTTCCTCCAACTTGAGGCGCCGGCACCCATCTATGGATCTCCTGGCTCTTCCTCCTGCATGAGGCACCGACACCATAGGGTAGCTCGTGCGGAGTCAATAACCTCTCATGAAGACGAGATCATGACTTTGCCAACCATGGCCTTCTCAATCTATCATTAGTCTATGATAGCCCTAATGCATAGATGAGGAATCCAATTTCTTTTATCTTGAGTGGTTTACTACCCATCCCCCTAATTCTATTTTTAAGTTATCACTTGTTTAACTACTCTTCGTGGGTTCTCCTGTGCACTTCCTCTTAACCGAGGCGCCGGCCCCCACGAAGAGCCACTCTCCCTAAGACTCTTAACAGAAAATTGAACAAGACAAGGGTTGAACCTCAACAAAAGCATGATACCCAAACCAGAAAAAGCGAGGCATTAACCCTCTCGCAACAACTCAAAACCAAAAAGTCTCACAACCGTTCAACCTTTCCAAACAAGGACCATGAGTTTTCAACTCCAAAATAGAAAGTTCAAGATGAGAGTAATAAACAAAATAAACAAGCCTCTGGACAAAGTTTTAAATCAACAATCGGTTCCCACATCGACATTAAGGCCAACACAGTAACAGAATGAAACTACGCATAAGTTGATGAACTCAAAACACTATGACAACTTAACTCAAGCAGATAAGACATGGAGCATTACAATTTTCTCATAATCCATTATTAAATTCGTAAAAGGCAACGATCAATTAATATATGCGATTGCTACATTAACTTTATTATAAGAATTTTATTAACATTCTACTTCTAAAACAAGGAATATTTCTATTAAGAGAAACTATTCATTTATTTATTTATTTATTACTATCTCTCTTTTTATAAAATTATTCCCCTTCATATATTTAAAATAATACATTATAGTTTATTTTCTGTTCATATATAAAAAAATATCCATATATATATAATTTAAAACACACACAAATTTAAATATATATATATATATATATATATATATAAAATTTCATAATTTAGAATTTAACCCGAAAAATATAAAATTTCATAAATTAGAATTTAACCGAACATAAATAAATTTAAAAGACTTATACAAAATTTATGAGAACCAAATTTTAAACCTAAAAGTAAAGAAAGCACAGCGTTCAAAGCTGTCGGCACAGTCCCAAGGGCCTGACAGTCCCAGGGCAGGCACCAGGGAGCTCGCTTCTAGCAGCCTTTTCATCGGCGGCCCTCGCCACCGCACACAACGTGGTACGGGGGCAAACCGCCCCCCAATAAAATTTTCTGTAAATAAATTTTATATAGAATTTTTTCTTTTTATATGTTTTGTTTTTAAAATACAATTCGTTTCAATTTTTTTTTAACAATGAAAATCTCAACATTTAAATTTCATTGAACATGAAGCAAAATTTCGTACGCACGACAGTGTGACGCACAGAAAAAAGTATAAATAAATTACAACAAAATATTTATATATATATACAGAAGCATATATATATATAAATTAATTTAACAGAGAGAGAAATACAGAGGAAGAGATATATATATATATATATATATATATATATATATATATATATATATATATATATATATATATATATATACAGAGCCAATTACAAGGGGGAATTTAAATATGTAAAAAGTAGAGTAGAAGATAGAGAGGGATAATTACAATATGCAATAACAAAATAAAAAGACACAGAGGGTTGATTTCCATATGCAATATCCAAGTAACAAAAAACTACAGAGGAACATTATGTCAAGTTCCAAAACCTTAAAAACAACAGATTTGCCCAATTATTTCAAACAACCAATTTTTCCCTTAACATTTGAAAACCTAGATTTTCTCTATTTTGTTTGAAACCCCGATTTTTCCTCAATTTAATTGAGAACCAGATTTTTCCCCAAATTGTTTAAAAACACAGATTTTCCTAATTTGTTTAAAAACCCAGATTTTTGTAAATAAAACAGATTTTTTTCTAATTCTTTTGCTAACCCAGATTTTGTAAATAAAATAGATTTTTTTCTAATTCTTTTGCTAACCCAGATTTTTGTAAATAAAACAGATTTTTTTCTAATTCTCTTGCTAACCCAGATTTTTGTAAATAAAACAGATTTTTTTCTAATTCTTTTGCTAACCCAGATTTTGTAAATAAACAAATTTTCCTATAGTTTTAGTTGAGATTTTAAACAAGAAAAAGAAAGAGGGATTTTATTTGGAACCTGGAATCCTTTCGATTGTGATGTGACGAAGATCTTGCTCCAATTAGCCCTACGAACAGCTTTTCGCCCCTTCCTCCTTTCCTCTGCTTTCTGACAGATTCTCCACACATGAAACCTTCCAGCACTCTTCCCTATTTTTTTCAAATTAAAATTCTAAAAAATGCTGCCATCCCCTTTTTCCAGCAAAAGAATTCCCCTCTTTTCATTTTCTGAAAATCCACTATATTTTTCCTCCCTTACATGCACCCAACCACCATTTTCTAAAAACAGGATTGCAATTTCTGCCCACCCCAGATTTCTCCATTTGTCCATATTATCCTTTTTTATTATTATTCTCAACCCGGTAATTTTATTTGCATTGACAAAACACCATTTAATATTAATAAAATACATGGCTTTTTTTTAAATAACTAAACATTTAAATATATTAAATACAATTTAATCTAATTTTAATCAACAATTTTAAAATTGAAACATCACAACACATGAACTACCAACAGTAACATAACACAACTACAACCACCAAACATGTCAACTACAGAACATACAATACCATGCAACCAGACGGTCTGACATCATGGAACGAGCAAACTTCATTGTCACCTCTGTATCAACTTTATAGCATTGGGTTATTTGTGCTCGCCCTGTCCTGCCGAAGCAGGTGGAATCGAGACTATGTACCTGCAATTCCTGCATACAAACGAAGTTGTGTACATGTGCATATATATATAAATCAAAGCATTGTGTTGTGAGAAGGAATCGCAGCGTAACAGAGCACTCGCAATGAGTGATGTTACATTGTCCTTCATCACATCTATCCTAACAATTATAACATGATTGATAAAATATCATTTCTAAAACTAACAATTCATCTCATGACATAATTTATTAAACCACCACATCATAATATAAATATGAAAATCACTAACATCACCAACCACAATGTCATATGAAATAATCATGTCCACAAAAGGAGTAACAGCATCATCAGATGTCTAACTAACCAATCACACCAAACAGTATCACCATAGTATCAATGTATCAAAGTATCAAATCAAAGCATAAAACTAATGAGTCCAACTAGCAACTAGGAGGGTTATTACAGGTCCCATAGAATTCACCTGGCCCTATGTATTTGAATGTGTAAACCATATCTACATAATGTGATGTAGGTCTCACTGATCCATGAAGCATTTTATACTAATGTGTGTCTTTTGCAGTTTATCGGCAAGACATCGAGAATGTCTTATTGATGATATTTTTGTTGAGGATTCATATCAGGCAGACACAGTTCATAGTCTCAGCGAAAGAAAGATCTTATTGGCAAGACAGTATGCATCGGGGTGAGTCATATCATGTCTATTTGTATCTTACCGATCAAAGATATAAATGTATTAGTGAGACAAAAATTGTTAGGATAGGTCATAGCGAGCACATTGATGTTTTACTGCTAAAGCACAAAGAACCATCACCCAGACTTAAGCCATCAGTGTGATGTCCTAGAGCATTCATTTGGTTTCGCAAAAAAATCAAGAGTGGATTCCATTGTTGTTATTGGGATGAAGTCATGGAGTCCTATCGACCCCTTATGTCACAATGACATGATTGTATAGCCTTTGTGAAATGTTTGGAGGGAGTATTCATTAGCAAGATTGGCTTCAGTAGAGAGAGATATGAAAGCTCATGCCGAATGAAGTTCCATCGACAGGAAAACCACTGTGTCTCAACGATTAGAGTTGACGAAGGATAAGTCTCAACAGAACACAATGTAAGTGGAGGAACATCTGCCCGACCTTCAATGTCATAGTGATACACTCGTGATTGAAGGGGTAGCTATTGGTGAGACTCAACACATCGATGAAACTACATGATATCAAAGCGATATAAAATCTGTGGTAGTCAGGGAGACTTGAAACATCGGTAGGACTACAAGGTAACTTGGCGATGGAAGTAAAGGTACTGATAGGCTATCGAGGAGACTCATAAAATTGATGAGACTATGGGACACCAAAGTGATATGTGATCTATGTTGTCAGAGTAACATTAAACGTTGGTAGAACTGCAAGACATCTCAGTGAATGTTTAACAAACATGGAAAAGGCCTGATTGAGATAACTACCTGGATGTGAATGCAAATGTACACAGATTTTCATGTTGCTGATATATAAAACCTATTTTTTATAGTTTAGAGGAGAGAGTAGAAAGAGAGACAAAATAAAAATACAGTAGGATACAAAATGTAAATAATTTTGAGACTATGATGTATGATTGAAAAACAATGGAGATTGCAATTGAATTTCTGATGTGATAACATTTTTTGGTTTCAGTTTTTTGTTGTGTTAATTAAAAGTATTACTGAAGTTGTCTCCAAGGTTGACATTTTCTAATTGTTTAAACTAATATATCAAGGATATTTTTTAGTTTATTAGTGCACGTTTGTTGTATCTGTATGATTGGATTAATTGGTTCTTTCAAGGAAAGATTAAATCCTTTGAATCAATCATAGTAATTATGGAATCTCATGTGGATCATTAAGAAGAACTCAATAGTCACATTCCTACATGTTTATACCAGCTATAAACTTAAACTTATATTCCAAACAATTTGAGTTTTTGCTAGAAAGAAGTTACTCATTTTAGATTTTCATTTGAATCTATATACCCAATAAGGCACTAGTCTTTGTTATTTCACTATTTTGTTTCATTCAATTTTTCATATGAACATATTAGATTTTTTCCTTGACATTGCTTATACAATTTATACCAAATTTAAACTCTGTTATCCAGTCCTATTTTCCAGTGTGGGTAGATTCCTTTAGGAGATAAACAAAGGTCAAGTCTGCCTTGTTGTTATAGGTAAACTCACCTAGGTCTGGTAGCACCTGAAGAGTAGAAGGTTCAATTCATTTGGCCTTGTATGTTACCTTGAAACATATCTAGAGATTTGCAACCTCTAGAGGTATTTTTCCTGTGTTTTTGAAAGCTAACATACCTCTTTTGTAGTCAGCTTTGAAATCCCTTTTATAAGACAAGGGAACAACAAGCATTGGGCTGAATTGCACCTACATTTCACTTTCATTTCAAAACGAATTTCTCCAAAATGTGAAAATATTCCCCAATCAATTACAAGCAATCATTCGTATGAAAGAGGAAAACAAAAAGAAAAACTCTAAAAATTTTTTTATTTAGAGAAGACCCACTAGTCTTCAAAAGGCATCGCCATCACAACATCAAAACATGCAAGTTCACATCAAACCAAGAAATGTCACCATCAACACTAGAGGCATAAATAAATGGAGACCCAAATCACTACACATTATACAAAGAAAATGAGTTAGTACAAAGGACCAAAAACTAAGCACCGACTCAGAAAGGGAATGGGGTACTTCTTTTCCTTATCAACAACAAAGTAAGTACACCCACTCGGTGTTCTTATTGAAAGTGGCATAGCCATCAGCACCTCATCCTCATAATCAATTAAATCAGTGATGGCCATGAGATACTAGTGTTAACCTGAATCAATTTCAACTCCACTGTTAGAAGAATCATCTGAGACTTCAATTGGAGAATGATGACATCCCATATGAGCTCGATGATACTTATTCTTTCTTGCAACTTCCCTCTCAGGCCTATCAATTTTATTCTCCTTACCCTTGACCAATTCCTCTAAGATAATTTGGCTTCTCAGATGATAAGCACACTTGGGAGCACCTCGTGCAGACCTCATGACAACTCTTGTTTTCTTCTTTGGTGTCACAAGGACTTCAGGCATATCTTGTTCACTCTGGAGAGAATCATCTCGAGACTCAAGAGGGTTGAGTGTCCTAGACCTTTAGACTAGGATGACAAATAAACTTACCTTACTCATTTCTTGATTGAGTAACTTATCAAATTTCCTTAGGATAAAGGCACCACCCAATTTAGAAATAACTAGCCCAAATTCTACAATTACTATGAACACTTTCACACACTTACTCCCAGACTCTTAATTCTTGCAAAAATCAAATGGTAAGAATAACTAGAAGGTAATCTTCTTTAAATAGAGCAACTGGAGAATGTCTGGATTAATTTTCCAAGAAATCTTGTGTGAGAGTGTTGGAAATCAATTACTTTGACTTTGAACATCAATCATCAATCATACTTAGAAATAAATGAACATATATGTAAGAGAGGGGGACCACCACATGCAAGACTCCAGGTCATGAAGGGTCAAGATACGAGAGGCTGCCCTAAATTATGTCAACTAAATGTATGTTTCTAGGATACGAGAATGAGAATGATGAGGATTTTTGGGTCCTACGATCACTTTACAATCCCGAGTTTCAACATTAGTTTTTAGGTCCAACTTTGTGCCTGAGGAAGCTCTTTTCTGAGGATGTCAGCATGGACTTCAGACGATAGTGTGGTGCACTGGCATCTTAGAAAAGCGTTGTAGTCTGTATGAGAAGATTACAACAGAGACAAGGTCAGACTTGTCAAAATGACTAACATCCTAGCTTAACAACTTATAAGGGAACAAAATAACACTATGAAATACAAGAATTACAAGCAAAGATGATAGAGTAGATATACCAAAGCTAAGGTGATAGAGACAATTTTGTAGAAGACCTTGTTCACCAGCTAGCTCCTCAAAATGCACCCACCTACACACAATAAGAAAGAGAATGTTGGGTGGTGGCTGTATAGGGGTCTACCTTAGTCAAACCCCCATTTAGGTGCTCCCACCTCTACAGATAGCTAACGAAAGGAAGATAAAGAAGTGATGAAAACAAAAGAACTATAAAAATAGTACTATGCTACTCAACCAAATGATAGAGGAGAGGAGAGGGAAGCTTACCACCTCCACCAAGAGAACGCAAGGCTACTTGGGGGAGAAATGAGAGGAACTCAAGCCTATGTTGCAATGGTGTGGTCCCAAAATTGCTCTACCGACATGATGGAGTGTGATATTGCTGCTATGGAATGCTTGGAATGCTAGAATGTGAATACAAAATGAGCTTGAAGTGGTGTAAAGTTCTTTCAATCTTTCATCCAACCTCCAAATGCAAGTTCAAATACTAATTATGAAGGAATGAGAAAGAAAATGACCATATTTAGGTCAAGTGGCCGAAGGAGGCTTTACAACTTCGTTGCCAATGGGAAGAGTAATGCCTTTGCTGGTTCAACCACAATAATTTGCTAGGGGCATAAGCATGTTGTGTGGACATCTGCATGTGGTGTGGGAAGCCCTAACAAAATTTCTCCACTGACATGCAAAATAGGCACCAAATGCACTACCATTAGTGGGCTTAAGTGAATTAAGCTTCTGACTTAGGTTTTCTAAAGTGTATAGAGGCAAAAAGGGGAATTGCACCTAGGGTGAAAATTCACTCTTATACATTTTTCCCCCACTTTAGCAAGAACAAGTACTAATGAGTTCTTAGTAAAGTAGATCAAGAAGAGAGTAGGGTTAGAAAAGTATACCTGAACCATTGAGGAAGTAGAACACGATCTAGCAAAATTGAAGATGCAAGATATGAAAAGGACTTCATAGTTGCTTGAAACTATGAATTTTGAACAACAAATTGCCTTACAGGCCCACAGACCTACAAGGAGGGAACCTCCAAGATCTCTCGCATGGGAGAAGCCCCAAGTAAGTAGACTCCATAGAGTCAGGAAGAGGCGACATGTCTACCCATAGATAGAACATGTCAGAAGTGGTGACATGTCTACTCATAGATAGATCATGTCTAAAGCATCAATATGTCTACCCACAAATAGAACACATCTAAAAACGGTGACATGCCTACCCGCAGATAGGAGATGTCTAAATTTTTGATACATCTACCCACAAATAGAACACATCAAAAAGCAATGACATGCCTACCCATAGATAGGACATGTCTAAAGCGTCGATACGTCTACCTATAGATAGAAGGAATTTGAAAGTGGAGACATGCCTACCCATAGATAGGACATGTCTAAAAAGTGACCGGTCTCAAAAACCAAAAAAATTTCAAAGGGATCCCTTGGGAACTCTTGGAAAGTAGAGGGGTCCACTCAAGGGACGCACTCTTTGAAAAGGTAAGGTCTAGTCAGGATGCCCCCAAGCTAGACGCGAAAGGGCGAACATTACGAGTTTAGTCAGGTTGCCCCTAGACTAGATGTGCAAGAGTCCATTCGTTACAAACAGATTTTGAAGAAAGGTTCCTTGAGGAACTCGCCATGAAGTATAAGGGGGTCCACTCAAGGGACACACAATTCAAAAGTAACCACCTTAGAGTGATTCCTCATCAAAAGATCCTTTCAAAATATGTTCACTTCATTAAGGAATTTGAAAGGAAGGTCAATCCCCCATGCAAGGGGAAGTCAAAGCAATTCCTGCTTTGGAGGAAGGTCTTCAAACCCTTTCTTTATGAACCTGTGATGAAGGAAACACATTCCATTAGGGTTCCAAGTTGAGAATGCGCTTCCAAGGGAAAGGTGTTGTGAGGAATTTCAAGAAAATATTCGTTAGTGGAAAATTCATTTTCTAAAAGTCAGTGTTAAAGGATGTTGTCACACATAGGAGGGAGAACTCAAGAAAAGAAGAGAGAAAGATAAAGAAAAAGTGAAAAGTGCAAACAAAGGGCACAAAGGGATATGGTTTAGTGAGGTTAGATTTGTCTAAGCTAATATAATAGTAGATAACCACAATGAAAGGTGAAATATCATCAATCCCCAACCAAATCAGGAAGAATGCATGAAAAACAAAGTAAAAATAAAAAAATTGGGTCAACATGGAAGGGGAGCCTAAATTCCCCCAATGCTTTGCATTGTCCCCAATTTATCGAAAATCAAGCACAAACATGGAAGAATGATGACACAAATAGAAGAAGGTTTATGACACAAAAACCACACCTGTAGCCAATCATGAATAGGGGTGATGAGGGTCAGCTAGGCACACATAGCACAAGTACAGGGGAACACATCACAAAACAAACACACAAGATCAAGAAAAGGGGACCTCCTCCTAACACTAATCATCCAAGAGGTCATTCGCTTCCTAGTATAGATCATTGTAAAGGGAAGGAGGACAAGCCTGTAAGGGTGGAATTTTAAGAGGAGGGGCATGTGACCCTTCTGTGAAAAGGGCCAAGGATGAGGGCCCATCAAGGTCCTCCCCACTGAGCTCTTGTGAAGTCAAATTCAATGATTTCATGAAGATTGCTAAAAGGGTCAGGACTTCATCCACAAAGTTAAACATGCACCCCATAGGAGCACCATGTATTACCTCAACGAACGGGATAGGCTGTGTCTAAAATCCACTGCTAGGATCGCCAAATGATTCAGGAGTGGTGAAAAACTCAGGAGAGGCTAGGACCAATTCTATTACAAGGACATAACAAGTCATTATGGGGCCACCTTGTAAAGGTGGGTTCCTCCTACATCATTTATAGTAAGAAGGACTAGCATCTGCCTCTTTCTTTGTAGGAGGAGATGAACTCCCCACAGATGATGCTAGAGGTGGAGAGGAGGAAGAGGAAAAAATCATAGTGGACATGACAAAAGTGTTAACCATGTCCATAGGCTTTGGGAAGGGTTGAATATCTAGAACGAACATTAGCAAAGGTGGCTCTGCCAAAGGAGTGATAAACACTTGTACCCATTTAGGGTTAGGCACATTTGTGCTCACAACAAAAGTTGGGAGAAGATTAGGAAAAAGAGAGAAAATAGGAAGGGAGGAAGGAGATATGACAGGAGGCCTTGAAGCAGAAGCAGTCATTTCTTCCTCCTTCTATTGCAAAGTGGCCTGCTCGGCCAAGAGAGCCTTTCACCGATTCTTTCCCTCTCACACAAGATGGTTCCTACGACTCTTGGAGTTAGAATTCAGAGCTTTCAAAGGGATGGGAGGTTCCTGCTCAACCATAGGAATGCCCACTATGACTATTTCAGGTGGTGGAACATGTTCTTGTGCAAGAGCAGGGGAGTAGGCTTAGGAGTGACAGGATGAGTCAACTCAAGAGCCTCAGTAGTGGGCCTCTTTCTGCTCACTACCTTGGGAGCAGGAGCATTAGGAGGCTGCAAATCAAATTCTTTATGATAACCTTTCTTTCTACCATATAAGTAGTACCATGGTCCTACGAATTCATTAGGTAGGTCTACGATTCTAATCTTGGGCCTATTCTAAGAAGGAATCATTGGACTCAAAAGATAGCCACTGGGCTTGCTCATCTAGTACTCTTCCCAAGAATTGGGAGAGGACAGGGTAGTCCAGAAGAAAGTTTTTTTTTCTTTACCTTTAGGAGAAGGAGAGGGAGTTGTTATGGGCTTCTCCTCTTTCTTTGGGGAAGAGGGAGTAGATGGTATAGCCTTCTCTTTACCTTTGCAAGAAGAAGGGACCAGTGTGGAATTTTCTTTCTCTTTTAGAGGAGTAGTTGTGAGCATGGGCTCCTTCTCATCTAGGGAAGAGAAGGCGACCGATTTTACTATTGTAGGAAGGGTCAACTTTGGCTCCCCTTTTCCCCCAATTTTGTACTTCACATAATTTTTGTAAAGCAGGTCTGTTCTCAGAGGAAGCATACCAATTGAGGATGGAAAAAAGTGATCCAACAAATATCCACCTCAAGATACCAAATGCTGATATCTAATATCATGTACTACATGCATGAAACCCTCGTGGGAAAACTTTAAGCATTTATGAATGATGGAATCAACTCCATTCTTGGAAGCTAGCCAGGGAACGCCTAGTGTCACTCTCAATAGGCTGACTCTGGAATGACATCAAAGATTGTGTCAATAGTCCTAGCTCCAACTAGGATGGACAAAGTGATCGAGCCATAAGGTTTAAGATTCATACCATTGTGGGTATGGATGGTAGATCTTGTTTCTCCATATTTTTCTTTTTGCAGTGAGTTCAATACCAATGTTTCTTCAATAACAACATTCACATGGATTGTGGGGTCTATCAAGACTCCTATCACAATGTTACCATTGATGCGAGTAGGAATGGAAAAAGATGAAGGTTTATTGTTCAAGGGTAGATCCTATGTTGTAAATGTAACATCTGATGAACTGGGTACGGGTGAAATAATGGAATTCACCGCAACCATATTTACATAGGCCTTAGGTTGAGAGGTAGAATTAATGGGATCGATCATCATGTTGGCAGAATGTGATGGAAATGGGTCTGTGTATATCTGCAATTCACTAATTTCTTTAATTGCTGATTTTTTTGTGTTCTATTTATTCCCATTGAGATGAATGCTACCGTCTTCAATGCAGTCTTGTATTTCATGAGGCAACCACATGCAACATTTGGTATCATGTCCATTAACACAATGGTATTGACAGTAAGTTCTCCCATCATACCAGTCAGGGTAAGGCTCCTTAACGCAATTAGGAGTTGGAAAATTTATGATCTTATCCCTTAGCAACTTCTATAAGATGGAGGTATAATATTCTGACAACTTTGTGAACTTTCAGTTGCATTTGAAGCCATTGTTTTTAGAAGTGGCTATTACATTCACAATGGATTTTCCTTTTCTAAAAGTTGATACAATGGATTTCCCTTTAGAACTAGAATTAGAGGAATATCCCCTAAACTAAGCAATAGTCTATTGGTACTCTCATAAAGATGCACACAAATGCGTGAAAGAAGGGTATTTCATCAAGGCAAACTTCTCTTGCCAAGGCCTTTGTAAATTGCCTATGAATACCTTTTTGCATGTCAGAGTAAGGTAGTTGATACAAGACTTGTGAAAGAAGCACTTGATAAGGAACTTTGAAATTAGTGATATTCTCATTGTCCCCTTGCTTACATCGGATGAGATCTGAGAAGATCATCTTCGACCCAATGTTTTCTTGGAACTGCCTGAGGAATTGGTTAACAAGTTGGTCAAATGAGAAGATAGAATTATCAGGCAAGGAATAGTACCACTCAAGTGTTGTGTCCTTGAGAGATTAGGGAAATAGCTTAGCCATCAAGGCATCATGATGGAAGAAGTCGGTGTAGAGAGCATTAAAGGTAGACATGTGTGTTTGTGAATCCTCCTTGCCACTGAAATTCTTAAACTTTGGGATCTCCATTCCTTGAGGGAAGGGAGTGTTTAAGATAGTGACCAAAAATGGACTATGTCAAAAGAAGGGTTGGAAAATGGGTTGGGCCGAGGCTTGGGAGAGGTTTGCTAACTGACTCTTCATTTTACCCATATTCTGAAGTAGAGTATTCAAAATAGGGTCGTTAGAAGATAGAGAGCCAGAGGAACCTCCTCCTCCAGAACCACTGCCAGATCAACCTCCAGAACTACCATCGGTGTGACTTTCACCAAGGCCACCACTGCCAGTATGGCCTCTGCCAGAACCACCACCATGACCTCCATCGAAGCCACCTCCTCCAGTACTGCCTCAACTACCAAATCCACCACCACTACCAAAGGCCCCACCACCTACTCCACGAAAACCTCCACCACTAGAGGTGATAGACGGGGTAAAGATAAATCCCAATGGGACCTTATTAACCTTGATAGTTTCCAATTGATTAGGGATGGAAGGGATACTAATAGAAGGGTTGCATCGGTCATGTACATAGAAGTAGGAGGAATTGATACTCATAATTGTCTCTTAGGCTTTCTGCAGATGGCTCCTTGTGTAGAGCTAGAGTTGCATGCTTCAACAATACCAAAGAGACTAAGAAGTTTGATGCCTGTTCAATCCTTTCCCATCATATTTATTAATTTTCTAACAACTCGAGTGGCCCTAGCCATCTTCAGAATCCTTTCCAAGTGGTGTTCAAGATCGCCCAATCCTTTAGTGAGGAAAAAAACATACTCAACAGGAATATGAATGACCCCATGCTCGTCCACCCACCAAAAATGGCATGGGAGATGCAAGAGGAGTGGGAATATGATTGGTCTCATTAGCAAACCCCATATCATTCCTCAATAACTATTCTTGTGCGGCCAAACTAATAACAGGACCATAAAAAGGACTTGTAGAGATACCAAGTGAGTCCTTTGTTCTATCCATTGGGAGGTATCATATACTTCTCCTCACGATATGCCCAAAATTTGTGAACTGGGTTGTGATGCTCATAAACCTCCACAACACGTGGGGTCACAACAACCACAAAATATCTAAAGGGAGTTTTAACACCAACGGATGAACAAACATTGGTTCATTTCGAGTTCACCAAAAATGTAAGAGAGGGAGACCACCACATGCAAGACCCCAATTCATGGAGGGTCAATACATGAGAGGCTACCCTAACTTACCTCAACTAAATGTATGTTTAAGATACAAGGATGAGAATGATGAGGAGTTTTGGGTTCTACAATCACTCTACAATCCTAAGTTTCAAGGTGGGGCTAGGAAAATTAGTTTTTAGGACCAACTCTGTCCCTTAGGGAGCTCTCTATTTGAGGATGTCATCATAGACTTTGGACAATAGTGCAATGCATTGGCATCTCAGAAATGCACTGTAGTCTATACAAGAAGATTACAATATAGACAAGGTCAAACTCGTCAAAATGAATAACAACCTATCTTAATGACTTCTAAGGGAACAAAATAACACTATGAAATATGAGAAGTATAGGTAAAGATGATAGAGTAGATATACCAAAGCTAAGGTGATGAAGAAAATCTCGTAGAAGACCCCATTTTCCAGCTAGCTCCTTGAAATGCACCTTCCTACACACAAAAAGAAAGAGAATTTTGGGGTGTGGTTGTATAGGGGTTTTCCTCAATCAAACCCCCATTTAGGTGTTCCCACCTCCACAGAAATCCAAAGGAAGGAAGATAAAAGGGTCATAAAAACAAAAGTACTACAAAAAAAATACTATGCTACTCAACCAAATGATAGAGGAGAGGAGAGGGAAGCTTACCACCTCCACCAAGAGCACTCAAGGCTGCTTGGGGGAGAAATGAGAGGAAATAAAGTCTATGCTATAATGGAGTGGTTCCAAAATTACTCTACCAACATGATGGAGTGTGATATTGCTGCTATGGAATACTTAGAATGCTAGAATGTGAGTGCAAAATAAGCTTGAAGAGGTGTAGAGTTCTTCCAATCTTTCATCCAACCTCCAAATGCAAGTTCAAAGACTGATTATGAAGGAATGGGAAATAAAATGGCCATATTCAGGTCGGGTGGTTGAAGGAAGCATTATTACTTCACTGCCAATGGGAAGAGTAATGCCTCTGCTGGCTTGGCCATAGGACTCTGCTAGGGATGTAAGCGCGTTGCGCAGATGTCTACATGTCGCGCAGTCGTTCTCAATAGAAATGACTCCACCGACATGAAAAATGGGCTCAAAGTGGACTGTCATCAGTGGGTTTAAGTGAATTAAGCCTCCAACTTAGGTTTTCTAAAGTGTATAGCGGTAAAAAGGGGAATTTTAGCTAAGGTACAAATTCACTCTTATACAGTATAATCAATCAGTATGATTAATTATGAAAAATTTAAATGCATGCACTTGATGCTTCTCCACAATTAGAAAACTCAAGTGAGACAAACATTCACTTAGTTTGCACATTAATCACATGCTTAGTGTTTAACCAAACCTGTCATGTCACATTTACCCACTCGCCCATGGGAATTAATTTACTTGCAATTCATTAAGGTATGACAGTGGGGAGCGATCATGATTTAACTTCAGAATATCAACTCATACTCTTCCTTATTTGAATTTCAAATTTCCATGTGTACCAAAACCTGATAGATTTGACGGCCATAAAAATATTTCCCAAATTTTATATGTGTGCCCAAGAATTAGTTCTACTTTAGTGGTGTTTTTATCTTAGTATAGTCTTAGCCAATATTTTAGTAGTACTTTATCTCTACTAGAATCCATCCGAGCCTTTGAAATATTCCATGTGGAATTTTCCCACTTGCCCAATGAAAAACATGAGACACAAGTGGGCCATTCATGGGATGGCAGGGAGTGGTCAAGATTGACCCACATCACCTGCTATTGACCATTGATCTCTATTCTGAAGAAACACATGCCATCTCCAAAGCCTGGTGGATCCCATAAAAAGTGACACATGTCTAGCACCCACTAGCTCATGTGATCATTATCCTTAATGCAGAGAACAAATGGGCGCATGGAGAATGACCTAGATGAAAACACATGTCGCTACACTGGTCATTTGATCCTTACAAATTTTTGTCTACTGATACTTTAGAATGAAATGGCCCCACCACTAGACATGACATACAACCATCGAATGCTAGCTCTTGTGTTTAAAATAATATAAAATAAAACATGGGAACATAGGGAGTGGCCAAAATGTAGCCATGTTACTTAATGATAGCCAATGATATTCTTCTAAAGGTGCCAACTATCTTTACCAAGGGGACAAGGCCTACCAATGTAAAAGACACATGGCTAATGCCCAACAGCCCATGTGAATAAAACAATAAGGAATAAAAATGCTTGGGTACACAAGGAACGGTGGTGATTAGCCCACGATGATTGAACAAATAGTGTAAAACCTAATTCTGCACATGACACAAAAGTTATTTAAAAGAAGGGGGTCACTACTGGGCCCATGGGGAACTTGACCCTTGGGTACAAAAACTTAAGAATTTAGGCACTTTTATAAAAGTCAAGCCCAACCATAGGAAAAATTAAGTGTCGAAAAAGGCATTTGGTGACTGACAAACCTAAACCTAGGGGGCTGGTGAAAACAATGATTCTAATGGCATAAGAGGAAACTTGAATGACTGGGACTAGGAGCAACAAGTCAATGTAGAATTAGAATTACCAAGGGTTTTTAGGCTTGTAGGTCAATTTTGAGGGGTTTTAGCAATACAAACCCTAAAACAATGATGAGGAACACAACCCAAAAGCCAAAAATGAGGGTCCAAGCCAAGTATTGCAAAATTTAAAATGGAACCAAGAGAATTTATTGAGGGGTTCCATTAGTGGCTCCTATTGGGGACATATTCCTCTCAAAGGCATGGTTAGATCCTAGAATCATGGGTGAAGCAAACCAAGCACATAAGACAAAACCGGTACAACCAACATATCTATAGTTTTTACATAGGCCACAAAGATCTAAACTAGTAGATCCAATCTCCATCTTCTTTGAAGCCTTCCCTTGAGGTGCAAGTTATCAATATGCACCCTACAATATAACCAAGCTTCAACTTTACTTGGTGGCCCCATGCCACTAAAATTTGGGCTAATACTTGCCTCTATCGAAAACCTTATTTTCCACTATTTATATCATGCTAACACTGAAAATATTGTCATGAATTTCCCATCCCCTAATCGTACCTTTTCCACAAGACCTAGCCATTATGAACTTATCATTGTTACTCTTATTCATGTTTGGCTATGAAATGTGATCAATCATTTACTGAAACACATGATTAATGGATTATTCTATCAGACTTAGCTTGTAACTGTACTCTAGTAAATGCTCATCTAACTAGACATGGAAAGTGAAACATTCATAATTTTCTTGATCACTCTTATTATAAGGACAAATATCATATTCATCTTATTTAATGACCAAGAAACATTCATAAACAAGCTTCTTTTCATGCTAGTGTTCATATTCATTAGAACACTATAAGCTAATTATGTTGTCTAATGCTTCATTTTCCTAAAAAAATAATTTCTTAGAATCCATAGAACTTTTTTTTTCACTTAAAATAGGATCATCCCAGAAAGGGCATCATTCATATCATCCCATACATCAAAGAAAATTTCTATTTCAGGATCACTGACACAATTTGATTCTTCCTTCTAGTTACCATTGTTCAACTTGAAACAAAATGTTTCAAAGGATGGATCAACTAGTTTAGAATTGATATGATTAGTAGTAGGGTATTGAAATGCACCAAATTAAGTGATAGTTTTATTAAATCATGTGTGGAGGACTGATGGAAACTTGAACATAGCTTATGTTCCACCAAGTAAATTTTTTCATTTCCTTCCTCTTCAGAACTTTGGCTAAAAACAATCATTTCCATCTCTATCATAAAATCTGTGCATTCCACTTCCGCTTCATATGAGCATTCAAAAATAGGTCCCTACTGACTAGCATTACCAATCCCATCATTAAATTTAGGTTCTAGATTCTGAGTATAGACATTCTTGTCTTGAAATTCATCACCAATCATATCATTAGGGTGTTCTAATCCTAAAATAGTTGAATTGCATTGCAAGAATCTATCACATGCAATATGTTCATCTATTGGTGAGGGAAAAATTTCATGAGTATTGACATAGTCATATTCCTCATGCAAGAAGGATTCCTTCAAGTTTTCCTCACAAAAAGGTTCATATTTCTCATGACAGTAACCAAAATTCTCATCTTCAATACCCTAGTTATTAACATTTAAAGTTATACCAGTAGTATTTACAAGTATGACAATATCATGATCCCTACTGTTATGCAGACATTCATTCTAAAAAAAATCCTTATCCATTATTTGGGAAAACTCTTGATCTTTTTCAATAAGGTGAGCACTATTGCTATTTTGAGACATCATCTTTTGTTCATAGTCATGTTTGGCCTCCTTAGCAATTTTGATCCAATCAATTATTTGATCAAAATCTCGAGGTTTCAATTCCTTGGGAAAGGTATTGAGCCCTGACTCATAAATGCCATTGAATATGTCTATGCATATTGAATCTTTAGGGTGTAACCTTTTAGGAATTTCTAACAAAGAATCCAAAAACCTTGATAACAACTGATATGGTGATTCCTCCTTATATCTCTTCATGGTGGACAACTTGGGTCTGTGTAGGATCATGATGGACCAAAAAGTGGTGATATGATGGGTATGTGGTTGACGACCATTTTTTACCCAAAATTGATGAAACGAAAATGGTTTTTAAAGGAGATTCCCAACTTTCCACCAATAGAAATTATGCTTTACTTTGAATTAATAAATAATTATTATTCATTTTCTATTTGAGTTACGACTAAAGTCCTAATTGATAGGCTGATTGAAAAACATCTATAGTTTTCAAATGATATCACATTTTTTTTAATTTGAAACATTTGTCACATTCTATGCTTCACATACTGTAGGATTAAAAAAAATTGAATTTCATGAAGTTTTGAACAAGTTAAGTTGGTTAGACATATGTGTTTTTCTATTTTTAAAAAGTTGTAATAAAAAATTCATAATTAATTATTTACTTGGAAAAAAATTACATAAAAATATGCATCACATCAGGACATGAGTTCTCTACTTATACCAAAAATATTATAAAAATATATCATCATTATATTGTGGTTAGGGTGGTCAGACAAACACCTACCTCTTATTTTTTCCTTGAAATTTAAGTGCTACTGCATTGAAATTCCAAATTTTCACCAAATAGATTTTTTGTTTTTTTAAATAAAACTAGTAGTTTATAAACTACATTCAATTTTCTATAGATTCTATTCTTACATATTTTTGAAATAATATAGATAACTTATTCAAAGTTTTACGTTAAGTTTCCTAACTCTTATTTTTCTAAATTTCAGCACCACTTAAGGGCCTATTTTTTCCATGATTATCCTGCACATACCCACCTCTGAATTAGTAACTCCTGATCATCATTACTTAAACATTGTTGAAGTTTATTCTAAAATTTTTCATGATCAATATGTTGTGAGAATGAACAAAATGAGACATAAAAAATATCATCATATTGATAATCCTTTTCATCCTTATTTATTCAGTCTTTATGATGTGTATGTGGACAACAAACACTTGCAGCAATATATCCCTTCATCATTGAGTATTTCATAGTGTTTTCAATATCCATAGCAATATTGTATGCCTATTGTAATGTTGTAGGCTCCTTATCCCTTATCAAATAACTCATCTTATTGTCAAAAGAACCAAGATACACAATCAAAAAATTTGGATCACTAGGTCTCAAGTATTCGAGAATATCTTTTATTGCTTTCATAAATCTGAGGTTAAAGGAAGGAACCAAATATTCTTCATCTTGTTGGATTTCCCTAAATATTTTTCTTATCATATTTGGACTAATCCTCTCACCAAATTTTTTCAATAATGCTATTTATAAAGCATCCCATGAAGCTATAAAACATACTGGTAAATATGAGTACTACTCTCTGGAATCCTCTTTTAATGATTTAGCAAACAAATTCATGACAAAATCATCATGGTTTTTCTCAAAATCACCCATCAAATCTATGAATGCATTTAGGTGTTTGGAAGCTATCTCAGAATTTTTCCTTATAAATTTTGGTAATTTTTTCCTAATATCATCAAGAATCTTGTTAGGGAAACCTTTAATACCACCTAAACTTAATGGCTTATATCTCTCAATTTAGAGAACTTATTTTGAGGGTGCGATAGGAGTTGCATTGCTGACATGCTTTTACTTGATGTTCCACAAGGAAATACAAGAGAATGATACATCTCTCTTGTATCTTTATTCAATATTCAAATATCAACTTCATAGTTGATGAGAAACTGCCTCATCATGATTATAAAGGTGCACAACTCAAATATACTCATGCTTTAAAGCTTTCTAAAAGAAATTTTTCAGAAATAAGCACACTTCTTTCACTCAATTTAGATACTATAAATTTCACCTTATAAATATGTAAAATAACCACCACTATTCCCTTCCCTAGTGCTTAATTCACTAAAAAGGGAATAAAGTATTTCTTCCAAATATAAAAAAATGGCTTTCATACAAACTCATTTCTTCTTGCAAATCAAAATAGGGGAAAATACCTGGATATATTTGTAGATATTCTAAATTATGCTTTGTTAGGTTCTTTGCATAGAGTCGCCACCTCCTTTGTAGAGGCTCAAAACTTCAACAATATGAAGTTTATTTCACTAGTTGATTTCACTAAGATTCCTTTTCCTTAAATAATTTTCACTGGCATAAAGTTCTTTGGAGTTGCCACCCACTTTTAGTGAGAACTTTAGTTCAAAACCTTCATGATCCTATCAAGGAAAAATGATCTACTATAAAAATTTTCTCAAATTCTCCCTAGTGGAGTCACCATTTCTATTGATTACTTTTTAAGAACCAAAATTATTCTTACCACATACCTATGAACTTGCCAAAATTTAATTATTAGAAAGGGTAAGGAATGGCCAACAATAAGTAAGGGTTCTTATGCCTTTACTTCTTCACTTTGGGATTTGTGAAACCCTGGAGGGTAATCCTAAACATTGTGTTTATAGATATTGGTGTGTCTAGGTATGAAACACATATTAAATAGATGATTATCCTTAATTGTTTAATAGAGACAATACCTTAAAGATTTGACTAACCTTCATGGAAATTCCCAACTCAAACAAGAGAAAATGTAATTCATTAAGTTTCGTACACACCTAGAAAAATATTGACAAGTAAGTTGATTTTAATTTTGTGATCAACTATTGAATTGGTCACCATAATTGAAGTATAATTACTTTGCTAAACCAATTCCATATTCTTGGAATGGAGTAAAACCAAATACCCACATGATTAGATAACAATTTTATATATTCAACAATACCTGAAGCCTTGAAAATATTGCATTGCAATATTCCCACTTATCATCTCCACCATTTACTTATTACTAGAATCCTCATACATGAATTATTTCAAAACCACTATTATATTCAAGAATTTACATCCATTCATTACATTAATGATCAAGAATAGAGCAGTACATCTATTGGAAACCAACAAAGATAAATAAGTTAACCATTGATTATATTATTCATAGTTTGTATAACTTGTATATAGGAGAGTAACATGTAGAAACTTTATATTATTCTACTATATGTATTATCATTGTCATTATCAAAGAACCATATACATATTGACTAAATTTATCCCTAAAACATATTACCAGAGAGTTCAGTATCCATTTTTGTCTTTGTACATAACCCCTTCAAAGAAAACTACCCACTAACCTCTTTTGTAATAAGCCTTGAAATCCCTTTCATAAGACAAGGGAGCAACAAGCATCAAGATGAATTACACCTACATTTCACTTTTATTTCAAAATGAATTTCACCAGAATGTGAAAATATTCCCCAATCAGTTACAAGTAATCATTCATAGGACAGAGGAAAAAAAATAAAAAATTCAAAAAACCATTTTGTAAGAGAAAACCCACCAGTCTTCAAAAGGCGTTATCATCACAACATCAAAAAAATGCAATTTCACAACAAACTGGGAAATGTTACCATCAACACGAAAGGAATAAATAAATAGAGACCCACATCACAACACATCATCCAAAGAAAATGAGTTAGCACAAAGGGCCAAAAATTGAGCACGAGCTCAAAAAGGGAATGGAGTGCTACTTTTCCTTCTCAGTAGCAAAGTAAGTACACCCGCTCGGTGTCCTTATTGAAAGTGGAGTAGTCATCACCAACTCATCCTCAAAATCAATCAAATTAGTCATGGCCATGAGATACTAGCGGTAACTTGAATTAGTTTCAGCTCCACTGTTAGAAGAATCATTTGCGACTTCAATGGGAGAATGATGACGTCCCATATAAGCCCAGTGATACTTATTCTTTCTTGTAGCTTCCCTCTTAGGCCTATTGATTTTCTTCTCCTTACCCTTTACCAATTACTCCAAGATAATTCAACTTCTTAGATGATAAGCATGCTTGAGAACACCCTAAGAAAACTTCTTGACAAATCTTGTTTTCATCTTCAGAGTCACACAGACTACATGCATATCTTTTTCACACTGGAGAGAATCACCTTGAGACTCAAGAGGGTTGAGTCTCCTAGACCTTTGGATAGGACCAAAATATACACTTACCTTACCCGTTTCTTGACTAAGCAACTTATCAAATTTCCTTAGGACAAAGACACCACCCAATTTAGAAATAACTATCCCGAATTTTTCAATTACTATGAACAATTCCACAGACTTACTCCAAGACTCTTAATTCTTGTAAACATCAAATGGTAAGAATAACAAGCAGGTAATCTTCATTAAATAGAGAAATTGGAGAATGTTTGCATTAATTTTCCAAGAAAGCTTGTTTGACAACACTGTCAATCAATTACTTTGATTTTGAACATGAGTTGTCGATCATAATTTGAAATAAATAAATTGATAATCAATCAGGATGATTAATTATTGTTGAATACCCAAGATACTAAGAGGGGGGTTGAATCAGTATCTACTTAAACTTATTGAACAAATACCATCCAATTACTCCAATGCATATAATAGTAAAGATACGAAAGAGCATTAATAGAACATGAAAGCACACAACACATGAACACTAGGATCTTTTACGTAGAAATCCCAAAATGGGAAAAACCATGGTGAGGGTTAGCTCACAATATAGTATAACTAATTACAAGATATTACAAAAGGGTGGCTCACTTCCAAGATTCACTGTCCAAAATGGGATACTCACTACCAATAGAAATACAATGACAAAATGGCTTATAGCCAGAAAATGAATTGATAAGGGTATGTGCAGGATCATGATGGCCAAAATTGGCAATATGATGGGTATGTGGCTGATGACTATTTTTTTACCCAAAATTGATGAAATGAAAAGGGTTTTTAAAGGAGATTCTTAGCTTTCCATCAATATAAATTATGCTTTACTTTGAATTTAATAAGTAATTATTATTCATTTTCTATTCAAATTATGACTAAAGTCCTAATTGAGAGGCTGATTGAAAATATCTCTAGCTTTCAAATAGTATCACATTTTTTGAATCCAAAACATGCATCACATTCTATGCTTTGTATAATATAAGATTAAAAAGAAAACTGAATTTCATGAAGTTTTGACCAAGTTAAGGTGGTCCATATGATTTTTTTATATTTTTAAAAAGTTGTAATAAAAAATCCTAATTAATTATTTACTTGGAAGAAAAATACAAAAAATATGCATCACATCGGGGCATGATTCCTCTACTTATATCTAAAATCATATAAAAAATATATTATCATTTTATTGTGGTTATGGTGGTCAGACAGACACATACTTCTTATTTTTTCCCTGAAATTTAAGTACCACTACATTGGAATTTCAAATTTTCACCAAATAATTTTTTTGTTTTTTAAACAAACCCAGTAGTTTAGAAAACTCATTCAATTTCCTATAGATTCTATTCTTACATATTTTTGAAATAATATAGATAACTTATTCAAATTTTTACTTCAAGTTGCCAAACTCTAATTTTTCTGAATTTTTTGCCACTTAAGGGCTTGTTTTTTCCATGATGATCCTGTCCATACCTATAAAGTACACCTAACAAGTGATGATTCAGTTCCTTTGAAGTTCAGTAAACTAATTTGACACACTTCATAATACTTCTATTCTTCGCACACTTCAATACTTCACAACTCAACTACTACAACCTCAAAACAATCCAATATATATATCTAATACAACTACAAGCATCAATTAGGTCATCCTAATTAGATGCAAACCTTATTCACCAAAAAGAACAACTTTTAGCTTCAATCATGCACAAAACCTTTCCAAAAAAAATTCAAGTGTGTAGCACACTATAACATTTCGACATGGACCAAGAATAGGTCACACATACATCCACAACACAAAGATTAATCCATTACAACATCAATAATTTATTAGGTCAGCTAGAGATAGACCATAGAAAAATGCAACAACAGAGTAATGGCAACTTGTCGTATGATCACCTATGCATGTGAGGTTCTGAACATACAACCTTTCAGCATCAAAAACCCATTTCCCAAAACTACAAGAAAATATATTCATCAGTGGAGGATTGTGGATCAAAATATTAGAGGATAGTAAGTACATACCAATTCGGATATTGGTCTAGAATATTGGATCAAACTTGAACTTAACCTTGCAGTTGCAACTCATATAACATGATGACATCAATGACAACACAAAATTATCAAAATAAGATGTTCTTCTTCATTCTTCCAACAATCTCCTCCTTTTTCATTGATGGAAACATGTGCCAAAATAATTTATAAAAACTCCTATGTACAACACTTCTCCCCCTTACAACTTTCTCTCCACATCATTCTCTCCCTTTCTTCATTACAATATTATCTCCCCCTTTGACATCAAGGAAAAAGGGAAGCCTAAAAGGAAATTTAAAATATGAAAAACTTTAACTAGAGGATGGAAAGCCTTGAAGCTCCTTAAGTATACCTTTCCAAGCTGATTTACCATTTTCCCAACTCTTCTTTACAACAATCAAAATTATGTTTAGGGATTCCAAATCCACCAGACTTTCCTCTACATCATTCGGAGTACCAAGAGTCAGATTTATCTTCTCAATTTTCTTTGCACTTGGCAAAGCATTGGCAACCAGGGTGTACACCATTCTTACAAGGTCACCTAACTGACCAAATCTTCTAATGATATCTTTCTTCTACTTCTATAAAATAAAGAATTTGTCTCTATGAGTAGAGATGGCATTCTAGGTTGATTTGTCTTTGTCTTTAGATGAACATTTTAGGTACTGGAGACAACAAACAACTGAGACTCAATGGATTCCATAAGACCCTTAATATTCTGAGTGGCATCTGACCACTTTAAGCAATAAGAAAATACGATATATTCTTTAGACTCGCAAGTCTGCACAACTCCCAAATTCTTCTCAACATTTTTGTGTGCCAGAGCACACTTGTCATAAAGGGCTAACAATGTTTTCCCTACCAAATTCTCCTCAACCTCTTACTTTGTCTTCTCACCAAGTTCGGAGGCATATCCTTAAAGGATTCCAATAAAAATTTCAAATGAGAGTGAGATGTATCCAATGAAGTATCGGGTGTGGCCTCCTACAAAGAATTAAGAGCATCATCAATAAGTTTTGTCCCTTTCTAGTGAGTCTCAAGAATTTCTCTTTTTCCAGATGCATGTGATGCATCCCCAAATTGATACCAACTTATGAAAAAGAGAAATTTTATCCAAGTCCACACTACCTTAAATCATGGGGAGTTGTAGAAGTTTCAAAGGAATCACCGGTTGGAACCTGATCTAGACTTGGATAGCAAGCCTTTTAATACATCATAACTAGAAGATGATTCTCCAGAGAGCCTTAGAGATTCTACAACCTTCCTTTCATCTTCTTCATTCTTCCCGGTAGATTCCCCATTTTTCTCTTCTTTTTCATCTTTTTCTTTTTCTTTGTTGCCTTCTTCATCATTCCCTTCACCTTTATTTTTATCTTTCTCTTCCTCAACATTATCTTTTTCACCTTCATCATGCTTCAGAGGGTCAACATCATGCTTCTCTGGCTTAGCTTCTCCCTCATTCTTTTTCTCCATCTTTAGAGAATCATTTGTGACACCTGCATTTAGAGGGATATCTGCATCATTTGTACCAGAAGGAATAACTGTATCACCTATACTAGAAGGAATATCTTCCTTTACCTCTTTAGAAAATTCTCCTGATTTGGGTACAAAACTGAATGGGAGTGCACCAAACATGCCATATTTCTTAGCCATATCCCTGATGGCTTCTATAGTCTCTTTCCTTGTCTTCTTTATCTACTTCTTGTCCTTTTTCATTAAGGTTTTCACTCTTTTCTTCATCCCAAATATTTTTGGGAAAAGCTTCTTCAAGGTTTTCAAATCATTTGGGGTCAAAGAGGACCCAATTTTCTCAAAAGCTTCATTTCTAATCTTCTCTTCCAGTTCTACAACCTATATTCTCCTTTTGATATGGGCTTCCCAAATTTTCTTAAGAACATTGTTCTTGACATAATCCCAATTGACTTCCAATGTGATAACATACTAAATAACAACTAAAATCAAAGTTTTTGTCTTCTCTACCTATTTGATCATATTACTCTATTGTAGGCTTCAACATATCTTCAAAATGTATCAAGGAATTGACTATTGCCTCTAATTTAAAAGGGGAACTAGGTCTTATTAGAGAGTCCTTTTTTTCTTCTTGGTACAATGAGGCTTCTTTTGACACCTTTGCTTTCTTTGATTCTGGTTTGGTGTGAAAATGAACACCAAATTCTTGTTCTTCATCTTCCTCAAAGGACAATACAATATGAAGTCTCTTAGATCCAACACTAGCTTCCTGTGAGGCACCTTCACCAGAGGACATGCTTCCTCTTCTCCTCCTTACCAATTTTCCTGCTAGGTCTTCTTCCTCTTCCTCTTGGTCTTTAGTGATGCTGAGGTTTTTCTCCCTTGTAGTTTTTTCTTTCTTTCCTCCTTTTCTAGGTACCACCAGAGGAGTCTCTTTCCTTTTTATAGATCTAGTATTATGTTTGGAAGGAGCTGAGCCTTTACCCTTATTAGGAGCACTAAGTTCTACCTTTACTATAGGAGTTGCAGATGGTTTCGAAGGAGCAGTCTCTCCAAATTTCCTTGGTCTTGATGGTTCTACAACTACGTCCTCTCTCATAGCTCTTCCTTATGCAATCTTCTCATCAGTGAAGCCTAACTCTCTGATATTTTTATCTACATTCTTTCTTATCATAGGATTCTTATGCTCCAAGTGAACCTCCACAGATTTCTCTGCATAAGTGCCAACCATAGGTTCATTGGAATCTTTAGGACTTTTCAACAACACTTGAACAGAGCCTTCAGACTCATCTTTTGTAATATCACACCCCAAAGATTGTATCCATACAGTCTGGGGTTCAATAGCTTGAATCATGCACTCATCAAAAAAGACATGAAAAATGATATCATCCTTGTATTTCTCAACAACTCTCTTTGGGATTCTTTCTCTCTCATTCATATTTCTCTTGAATAAAACAAAGAATGTTGTTAGAGCATTGTCTCTAGCCTTCAAGTCATCCAAACTGTGCATGTAACCAAAGATCTGATGTGCTACCAGTCTGGATGTGTCCCAAAACACTGTGCATAATCTCTTCTAGGAAGTTTCTTAAGGAAATAGATCAACAAGAAAACAATGAGGGAGCCAAATTTAAATGCATACTCCTTCTCTCAGGTCATCCTCAGGTTCTCAAACAATTATTGCTGGAGAATTTCACATAGATCATACTTTGTACCATTAACTGTCATATCAAAACTAGTATAAATTATTGTAGTAGATACAAATTTATCTCTGTTAGTGAAGAAAATTTTGTGTCTAATCATTACTGCAACATACTTCATACCAGGATTAGTGATAGGTTTTGTAGTGAGAGCTCTCCTATCATATGTAACTCTGGTGAGTTCCATCACCACTTCATTATTCACAACTTTCAACATGGGTACCGGTCTGTTATTATAGAGTCTGGTAATTGCCTCAATTTCTTCCTTGGTTATGAGATAAGGTCTGTTAGTCCACAATAATTTATTATGCATTATGTTGAGAGCTATTTTTACATACTTATCATCAACCATGTAGCTGAAATTAGGAAAGTAGTTCCATCTATCCAATTTCTTCGCAACAATGTTTGAATACTTGGGGTTTACCAAGAAATCATCATCTGTGAGCTCATTCTACCAAATAACTATCAATTTACCATGATTGTATTGCTCATTCTTAACTCAAATGAACATTCTTGTATCTTCATTAGGCATAACTTTGTGAGGAATCAATGAGAAGGTGCCCATAGGGTCATCTTTGAAAACCTTCATAGAATACTTCTTATATGATGGTCTAGGTATTTTGACACACTAAAAACTATAGGGGTTTCCATTCTTCCACAAATCAAGCTCAAATGATTTCAAACAAAGACTCACACAAACCCACAACAACTTAGAAAAGAAAAAATACCTTTTTCTTTGTGAAGGGCCAAAAATAGGGTTTGCACCATATGGGGGAACATACCATGTTGGGTCTAATTGCTAGAGGAATTGTCTACACCAGATGGGGGCACAGACACGTCTGATGTTTTAGGCTCTTCTTTATTTCTCCAAATCTTGTTCATTTCTTACTTAACCTCATTCTTGTCAATTTTCTTCATTGGTTCATTCTTCTTTACCAGATTAGATTGCTTTTGCTTTTTACTTTTGCAAACTCTTGAAATGTATCCCGATTTTTTGTAGTTGTAGTAGACAACATTTTTCTAATTTATTTTTCCACCATTAACATTGATTTGTACTAATTTTCTTTATTTCCTAACTTATTACATGTATATTAGTATCCCACAAATGATTGATTCATTCTTCCTCCATTAAACCAATTCATCATCTGAGTTTTGCATTCACTAGCTCTATGTCCAACTTTCTTGCATGCAAAACATTGTCTCAAGAAGGAACTAGCAAATTGATTCATCCTACTCCTACACTTTATTGTCTTGTGACCAAATTTATTACATGAAAAGAAAATGCCATTGAAAGATGGGTACCTTTAAGCATTTGGCTATCTAATAGGCGATCTTCTAGCAAAGTTTCATGTATTTCTTTTCTAATTCCCTTTATCTTGAGCCTTTTGATTATCCAATTGATTTGAGCTCTGCATAGCCTTACAACTTTCACTTGCTTCATTTCACAAACCACCTTTTTCTTTAGAAGGTCGTTGCCTTGCAATCAATTCATCAAGCTTCATGGAGCTTGTCTCAAAATTATCTTCTCAGAGTTTTGATTTCTCCAGATATTCTTTTAGGTTCACCACTTCTTGTTCAAGTCTTGTGCATTCATCAGTCTTACTTTGCACCACTATATTTAGACATTCTTTAATTATTTTCTTTTCCTCCTTTTGCACCTTCAATCTGGCGATCTCTTCATTAGCTTTTTTCAATTGATCACTCACTTCTCTATGTCTTTCCTTGAACTTCTTCAATTCCTCTTTCAATTTCTAGACACATTCATTTACTTCATCAAGATTTTCCTTAAAATCTCTATTTATACTTTTAGCCTTTTCAAGATCTTCAAGAGTAGCTTGGAGTTCTTCTTTATCATCCATTTGTTCAATCTTCAAGATATCTTCCTCAAGCTATTAGGATTCTTCGAAGGAACCAGGCTCTGATACCAATTGTTGAATACCCCAAATACCAAGAAGGGGTGTGAATTAGTATCTTCTTAAACTTATTGGACAAATAACATCCAATTACTCCAATGCATATAATAGTAAAGATAAGCAAGAGCATTAACAGAACATGAAACCACACAACACATGAACACCAAGATTTTTTATGTGGAAAACCCAAAATGGGAAAAACCACAGTGATGGTTAGCTCACAATATAATATAACTTGTTATAAGATATTACAACCAAAATGGGAAGCTAACTTCCTACATAAATACAATGAAAAAATGTCTTACATCTAGAAAATGAACTAATAATGTGCACCTAACAAGTGTTGATTCAGTTCCTTTAAAGCTGAGTAAATTGACTTGACACACTTCATCATACTTGTATTCTTCGCACACTTCAATAATTCAAAAATCAACTACTAAAATCTTAAAACTATCTAATATATGTATCTAAACCAACAATTTTAGGGTTGGCTATGTACTTCTCTTGCACTCTTAGGGTTTTTCACTTGAAAGGAGAGAGATAGAACCCAAAAATTGTGGTGGTTCACTCAAAATAAGGAATGTATGATGTAATTATGACTAAATTCAATGATCTAAATGCAGTTAATTAATAAAATTGATTGATTATGAATGAAAAACTAATGAAATATGTAATGTTTGAAAACACAGTGTGATATGAAGAAATGAACTAAAAACATAAACAAATGTAAACATAAATGAATGAGATTGAAAAAAGTGCACCAAGAAGTTCAATGTTGATGCTAGAGGATTCTAGATTGTGGAAAACATCACTGTTGATGACCAATGGGACTCATTCACCACTAATGGTGAATCAATCCTACTTTTCGTAAAATTCCCTAAAACTAGTTTTTGACTGTCGGGAACTGAATTATGAAAAAAATCAACTTTTCTAGCATGTAGGTGGGACTCATTCATCACTAATGGAAAACAAGTCCTCCAAATATTTTCAAATTCAAGAGTCAACTCTGTGGGTCTAGATTTGCACTTGTCTTCTTGTCAGGTTGACAGAGTAAAATCCATAAAAATAGGCTAAATGTTGTCTCCAAGCTTGAATTAAGGTTTTTCTGACTTGAATCATTTGATGAATTTTTTACCACTTTACAACACCTATTTCTTTGCAAATCTTCCTAAAATACCTATAAAAACAATGCAAAAATGGGAAAAATGGTTAAGGGTTAGAGTATAGGGATTTGCCTTGGTCAAATACCACTTTGGTAATCAAACCCTTGATAAAGAAATGAAACTAATTAATCAAGGAATGATGAATAAATAAAATGAAAGTGTCCTAAACTCACCGATCCCTTGTTGTAAAAGTTTGAAGATATGTCAATGCCTTCTCCAAGATAGTTGACAATTGCTTGATGGAATGATGCAATGATGCTTTGAATACAAGAGTGTTGAATGAGTGAGTAAGATGAATGATTGAATGAATTAGGTGTAAAATGGATAGAAAAAAACTTATTTATACACACTTATGCCCTAATTACCCAATAATACATGACAGGTTGACATAAGGTCTTAATTAATAAAAACCTGAAAGAAATTTTGAATTATTTTGAATTTGGAGCCAAGAGGGACTCATTTGCCACCCATGGCAAATGGATACCACTTAAGTCTTGTAAGTGGGTGTTGAGAATTAACTTACATTTAATGTTATTTTTTAGGTTTACATTCAAAAATACACTTAAATCAGGCCTATAAGTGCGTAAAGGGGACAAATAAAGCATAAGATAGATGTAATTAGTGATAATAAGCCTATAAAAGTATGAAATCTTGTTACAAGACTTTACAAAACTTTGAAATAGGACTTAATAAAGAATAAAAAGGTTATTTTTAGATGAATTATAATAAGAAGAGTCTAGAAAAGTGTAGAAGTGTGTTACAACACTTCATAATGCCTTCACAAGACATCATAATTTGAATATTAAAGACATAATGTGAATGTTTAAGTTACATTGCAACATTAAATCAAAGAAAAATTAACCAAGCATCATAGGGAAAATACCTAAATAACCATGAAAATGTCAATGATCCATTTTTCTATGGTAGATTTAGCCCCCACTTTAATGGGAGGATGAACTTGCTTCAAATTCACACTAAAGAAGCCATGCATATCAAGAGGGATCCAAATGAACTTATGCTAGCAAGATGGAATGGCAATGATCAAGAGGGATGATCAAGCCCCCAAGATGAATATCCCATGGAAAACTAAATATAAGAACAAAAGAACACAAAAGTGAAAGAGAGAAGGAAAAGGAAGATGAAAAGGAAAAGTCGGATCAAGCTTCGATCATTTGTTCAGCTAGTTGTGAATCAGATCTAGGTTATTTGTCTGAAGAAGAAAATGCATACTCACTCTAGGGAAATGGAACTCATGGTTGTACGCTAGGTGAGAAATCCCAAAAGGTGAGAAACATATGCTCAGGTGGTATGTACTCATAAACACATAGGTGGCTATGGGGAAAGTCATGCCATGGAGTGGGCTTCCTGCTCAATCATACCAAAGTTATACCTCCTGATAACTTTAATAAGGCACCATAAAGGAAAATGTTAGTTCATGCTTCATGAGACAAGAAAAGCTTCGTATGCCTAGAACTCATGAACAAACAGGATGGTACCACAAGCATGCAAGTTGTGTTATGCAAGGTGGCCATGTGAATGAAAAATATAAAAACATAAAATGAAAAATATGTTCAAAGCAGTCTTGTTGAGTTCACGTGAGGTCAATCACTTAGGGAACATTGCATATAACATCTCCAAGAGAGGACCAATCAAAGAATAAAATATTTGCAACTTAGGGGATGCAATGCATCGCATCAGGCCACCAAGAGGAATGTAATATGCTAAGATAGATCACACTTATGAAGGAAATCACACCCAATGCCATCCACAAAGTGAGAAACACATTGTATAATGTAACTAGTCTACACTAAGAACCAAGAAAAAGAAAAAATGAAAAATAATAATGCCAATGTATGCCCCCACTTTAAAGGATCTGCTACACACCATTTTGTGAGCGATTACTTTAAAGTAGAAAATGAGAAATTCAAAAAGAAAACAAGACATGAGAGCCAACTTGGAAAGCCCCTTGCCAAGTCATACATTTCTGAGTAAGGTTGCTTCATGCAAAGGAAAAGGAACAAAAGAAAGAGGGGTTTCCCCCAAAAAGGAACACACCAAACACTTAAGGGATCTATGGATTTTTGGTCAATATGTTTGTTGTTGTAATGTTTTTATTAAAGATCTTGGAATTGTCATCATTCCCTAAATACATAGAACTTGAAGAATGACACAAAGAGAGCAAAAAAAGAAGAAGAAGAAAGTTTGTTTTGGGTCAACATGGAAGAGAAATTGTGGTCTCAACACTTTGCATCATTGCTAAAAGGAGAAACAAAAGAAAAAAGAAAATGAAAAGGAAAAAGAAAAGGGACCAATTGGGTCAACATGAAGGAGACATTCTGGTCTCGATAACTTGCATCATCCCCAAAAGGAAAACACAAAACAAAAGTGAAAATAAAAAGGAAAGGACCTTTTGGGTCAACATGAAAGAGACTAAGGGGTCTCTTCACTTTGTGTCATCCTCAAAAGGAAAACAACCAAAAATAATAAAAAGGAAAAATCAATGTATGACGTATAGAAGAATGGAGGTACAAATAGATGAAGTGTACAAAGAGAGCGAGAACATCAAAAACACATTACGGGGGAACATGATATGCACATACAAAAGGAAAGAAGAGGACTAGTAATGAAAAGGCATTTCGACCGTCAATCAACTCATTCACCTCTCAATCTCAATTGATATAAGAAAAAGGTGAATAACACAGCTAAGGGACAAAGACAAATACATTACAAGGACAAGGCTAACAATGTCTTTCCCCCATTGAATGTTAGGAAAGATAGGTGATGAGAAAGATCATGCAATAGTGAGAATGGAAAAATTGTACACCTATTACATAATGAGGTTGTTTGGTAGAGTTTATGGAATGATAGGATAATAGTCGATGTCATCGAAGTGATACTTATTCAGTATTTCCTTCAATGTCTAACACTCATCAGTTCAGTATCCAAGGACACGATGGTATTTATAGTAAGGTACATTCAAATCTCTAGGTCAGATGACCAACCTATTCATAGGTGGTAATAGGATAAGACCTCTTTTTAAAATAATTTGGAGTTTCCTTTCACATTCAGGTGGTGGATGGAAAGGAAACTTTAGTTTTTTCATTTTGTAAGGTTGTTTGTGTTTACTAGATTCACCTTTTTCATGGATTGAAGGAGGAAGAGGAACCATGGAGATACTAGCATCCTTGTCATTGGAATCATGTGAAGGTTGTTCACATGGAAGGAGAAAATTCAAGTCAGGAGGGGAATGAAAGATCATTATTCCATCATTGTGAAGTATCCAATATTCAAAAGGAGGCTTATTGTCATGAGGAGGATCTTGATATCCTAATCCTAGGTATGTGAAGGATCATGATGGGTCAATAAGTGGCAATATGGTGGGTATGTGTAGGGTATGTAGTTGACTTTTTTTATCCAAAATTGATGAAACGAAAAGAGAATTTAAAGGAGATTCTCAACTTTCCATCAATATAAATTATTCTTTACTTTGAATTTAATAAATAATTATTATTTATTTTCTATTTGAATTATGACTAAAGTCTTGATTGATAGGCTGATTGAAAAAAATCTATAGCTTTCCAATGGTATCACATTTTTTGACTCTAAAACATGCATCACATTCTATGCTTCACATACTATAGGATTAAAAAATAAAATTCATGAAGTTTTAACATACGAGTTTAGGGTGGTCAGACATACAAGTTTTTTATATTTTTTAAAAGTTGTAATAAAAAAATCATAATTAATTATTTACTTGAAAATAAATTACAAAAAAATATGCATCACATCAGGACATGAGTCCTCTACTTATATATAAAATCTTATGAAAACATATTATCATTTTATTGTGGGTAGGGTGGTCAAATAGTCACCTACTTCTTAATTTTTTTCCTGAAATTTAAATACTACTCCATTGAAATTTCAAATTTTCACTAAATAGATTTTAAAAAAAAGAAACCTAGTAGTTTAGAATCTACATTCAATTTGATACAAATTCTATTGTTACATATTTTTGAAATAATATAGATAACTTATTTAAATTTTTATGTCAAGTTTCCTATCTCTGATTTTTCTGAATTTTTCACCACTTAAGGACCTATTTTTTCCATGATGATCCTACACATACCCTCCTATTGTGTTTTATTCTATTGGTTTTTGTTCTAAATGTTGGTGAATGTCATGTTCAGTTGTTGTATCACATCCTTGTTTGTTTAAGATAGTAAAACCCTTGTCATATGTTTCTTCAAGATTGATGGGTGTGTTGGTAACTTTGTTAGTATAAAAGGGTTGAGGATGTGGTTGTTTAGAGGAACTAGTTCCATCTATTGAAGGGAATATAGGTCCTTTTTTTATTTCGATATCTAGGTACCCAAACAAGTCAGGGAGTGAAATAGTAGGAAGATCTTGTGACTTCATGGATGGTTAAAAGGCTACATTGGCTTCAAGGTTATCAAGGCGTGAATTTAAGAACTTGTTCATGCTATCATCATCTTCTCCAATGATTTCTACATCATGAAGAGGACAATCATGAGGAGTTAAGGGAGCATGAGGAAGGTCAAGGTAATTAGGATCACAACCAAAGACACAATTGGACATGTCCACTAAGGATTTCAATGAATTCCAAAAGTTATTGAAGGAAAAAGTCATGATGACAATAAGTAAGAGTAAAGTAATATGCAAGAATGAGAAGAAAATAGGAAATCTGGAAAGTATAACAGAAAGTAATAAATAGAAACTGTAATGCAAAAAATGCCTAGAAATTGCTTGAAATTGCAGCTCAAAATGTGCAGCTAGAATTTTTTTCGCAAGGTGGTGAATGAGTCAAGGGATGAGATTTTTGTGTTTTTTAGAAAATTTAAAGTGATTTTTATGCTTTTTTACCATATAAAAAAGTATTACTTAATTGATTTAGGGAATAATTGATGATAAATTGGACTTAATAAGGCCTTGATTTGGTGTTGTGAGGTATTTTTCACATCCACACTAGGTCTTGGACCCTTTTAAATACATTTAATGATGTCCTGTAAAGGTGTTGTAAAGTGTTGTAAAAGGATTTCACGCTTTTCTAGACTTAATGAACCCATCTTCCCTTAATTCAACATTATAAAATATATTTAATTACATTTTCACATCAATCTAGAAGGCTTGTAAAATAAACTTAATGTTGATCTAGTGTTGTAATGTGTCTTACACATTCACATTGGATGATGTGCCTTTCTAGGCTGTGTAGACCTTATTTTAGTGTTGTAAAGTGTATTTAAGCATACTTTCACATTGAATTTTGTGTCCCAAGCCCTAATTAACCTTTACATCATCAGTAATAGTCCCCTATTACCCCATATTTTGCATCCTGAGGCATAAATTGATCAAATAACTGACATAGTCATCATATAAACCTTATTTCCTTACTTCCTAGCATCCTAGCTAACAAATGGGCCCCAATAGGACTAATTCACCATCTATGGTGAATGAGTCCTTGCTAGGTGGGATTGATTTTCCCAAGGTGGCGAATGAGTCCCATTTGGGCCATTTTGATTTTTGAGCAAGAAAAATTAGGTTTTAAGTTTATTTTTTCTTCATGTCAGCCTTGGGGATCTAATTAATGGGAAAATAAGGTGGAATGCTTATAAATATAAGTCTAGAAACCTTAATTCATAATATCTTAACTCATTCACACATATCTTATCATTCATTTATCTTCTATATCAAGTCAAGCAGGTTAGGGTTTCATCATTGCAAGTCATCAAAATAGTTTCCTAAGCTATTCAAGGGTAGATTATTCATGTTTTGTTGCAGAAATTTAAGATCAATCTTCATAGAAAGGTAATAAATCCATTATTGCATGCTTCATTACATTCTTTTCTCATTTTGGTTTAATTTCCTAAAAGGGGTTTGATCAAGGAAAACCCCCATGCCTTAACATCCAACATTTCTCTTTCTTGTCTTGTGTGTTTGTAGATTTAGACATCTTGGAGGCCTAGGAATCATTGAATATTGCATTAATTTTTTTTTCAAGGCATATATTCATTGGATAAGGAAAAACATCAACAAAAGGTCACCTTTAGGCCCGTATTTGATAGTTTCAAAATTGGACACCTGGAGAAGTAGAAAGTGTAAATTGAAGGCTCTTGTTTCCACCTTTGAATCTTCAAAAATTCAAAAGTGGACTCATTTTCCATGGGTGGTGAATAATTCCCACTTCTAGTCCTATTTTTGGTTGTCTGCATTTTTGGATACCCATTTGTTCGAAACGGGCTTTAGAATAGTTTCCCCGATCTAGGAATAATTTTCCTAGAATGGAAAATGAGTCCCACTGGGCCTAAAAATTAGGATTAGTAGAATTTTAGAATTCATTTCAAGTCTCCATCAATATATTAGGTGCACACTTTCATTTTCATGCATTTTTGTTTCAATTTGCATTCATTTCTAGGTGTTTTTGCATTACATAATGTGTTTTCAAACAATCTACATTCATTGGTTTTGCATTAATAATCTATCTATCTTATCAGTTTCTTGCATTCAAACATTTCATATAGGTATATTACTTCCATTTTCCATCCACATTGCATTCACTTTGAGTGTAACATTTCCCATTTTTGCCCTTCTTTCTCCTTCTAGGTGAAAAACCCTAGAAGCGCTAGAAAGGATTAAGATGCCAAAATATTTGCTACATTTTGCTGAACTTACTTTTTGAATATCTCCTTGTCTAATTCTAATTCCATCCTCATCTTAGAATTATCTTTCATTTCATTTTTCATTAGTTAAGTTGCATTCTAGCGTTTCAAATTTTGCATTCATAAAAAGTGCATTTAGGTTGCATTTTTGGCATCTAAAACCATTAAAATTTTCTAAAATTTTGGATTTTTATCTTAGGTTTGCATCTTACAACATAGAAAACATAAAAAATCCCTTAGAAAAAAATGAAAAATATCAAAATAATCCCCTCTGGGACTCATTTGCCACCCTGGGCGAATCAATCCCTTTTGACCCCTAAAACTACCTTTTATAGAGCTAAAAACCCTATTTTTATGCTATTGTTTGCTGCCATCTGTTATTTATATTGATCAGTTGGCTGAATTTTTGTATGATGCATTTCATTAGATTTAGCTTACATTAGCTCATTTCCTACATTATTAAAATTCACATTTGCATTTCCAATCTTTCATCTTTCAGATTATTGCATGGTGTCATCAGTAAATTACTTTGTTTAAAATCTTAAAATTTTCATTTCATCCTATGTCTTTACATTGTATTTTACATTTGCATAGCTTCTCTTAAATTTAAATCATTAGAAAGAAGCATGTTTTACATTCATGGCACTTATAATTTTTCAATTTTCATTTTCAACATTAGTTCCTAGTTCATTTAGATCAGATTTGCTAGCAAATGAAAACAAAAAGCAAAACACATCAAACGATCCAATTAAAAAAATTATTCAATTTCAAAAAACCATAACATCCAAGCCCTTTAGTAGTGATGATTTAGACATGTTAGATAAATTCCTTAAGGACTTCCTCTCACTAAGGTCATCCACTAAGGATTTGACACAAAAGGATGCATGCATCAATCATCATGATAATCATAATTGCTCCCCTAATTTCTCTCCCATTGGTGATGAAGGTATCTTGATGAAAGAAGACACAATCATTGAAGATCATGAAAGTCTTGCTTGTATTCCTTATTGCCCCCTTGCAAAGACATTATGACACACAATTGAAATCATTTCCACTACCTTACCAAATCCTCATTCATCTGCCAACACCTCCCCTACTTGTGCAAATCCTTTAGTGAATAAGGATAAACTCATGAACAATCATAAAAAACACATTTGTGTGGAGGATATGATTGAGAGCTATGACAATCCTACCTCTCCTACTCAAGATGACATTCTAGGACATGAGGATGTAAATATAGATAATCATGACAATCAACCTTTTTCTTCTCCTAATATCTTCTCTACACATGAAGAAGATAGTTTAGTGTTAGAAGATATCATGATGGAAGATCTATTTCAAAAAAAAAGTCCAATAATTAGTATCCATGAAACTCCTAGTTATCCTTCTCTTGATGCCTCTCCTATGAGCGATGAAGCTATCTTTCCAAATCCAATTATGACATGTGATGAACATATTAGCTCTCCTACTAGGGTCAATATTATGGCACATAAGAAAATTTTATACCTTAGAGAAAGTAGACAACCAAATAAAGCATTCTTCTCATATCACCACTATTGATACTTTTCTGAAGTTATATTGGACACACCTAAGAATCCTATCATTCTTTACCCACCATTACACAATAAACAAGCTCACAATACACCCAACCTCATTCTTGCAAATCCTAGTCTTCATGATTTCCCTTTCATAGAAATAAATGCATCCAACAAACCTTCACTCAACATCCATACTATAACTCAAGATTCTTCCAAGCAAACTCTAACCTTGTTACATCCTAAATTGATAGATATCTCATTAAACATGTACCAAGTAGAAACTTTGTTTCCTTATCCACATAAATAACATTAGTTACTACTCTTTTCCATGAAATAATTGTAGGATCATCACATACTCACTATTGCATGTTTTGCATCCATTGCAAGGGGTAACATACCATCATCCATTCTAGGCTCACCTTTGTCCTGCACTAAATGGGAGAAAAGGGTTAGACAACATTATCCCCGTATGTCCCTTGTCATTGTCTCTTTTGGCTAATCATTAAATTTTAATGAACATATAAGAGAAAACTTGGGTTGTGGATGACAAGTCTTAAGATTGACTCGCATGTGACATACTCCCTTTCTTCATGATGCAGCTCATCAAAAACATATGACTTGGAATAGGGAATTTTTAGATAAACTCTCATATCCTCTTTTACATTAAAGAAATTGCTCATAGAATGACATGTAGCAATTTCTTTAAAGTGGTAGCATACATAGAAAACATATTTGTGCAAGTTTCATGGTGTGATTTTCCATTTTCTTATGAAATGTCCTCTCCTTGGTGGTGTCATTGGGTTTGATGCATTCCAAGAGTGTACGATTAATTGAAGTGGCCTGATGTGAACAAAGCATCCCACAAATAACAATTTGACAAGGGAATAATGATCAACTGAAGTGGCTTGAGGTGAACATGGCATCCCATGGATAACGATATGACATATTGACTTGTTGTGGTGCCTTATCAATGTTATCAAGAGCATAACTTTGGTATGATTAGTATAATGGGAATTTGACACATTGGCATGACTTTCTCATTATACGGTGGGAAGCTGACAACTCACAAAACCACTTCTTTGGGATATCTCACCTTGTGAATGAATTGGATTTTTGTGACCCCGGAGTGAGCACATCTTTTCCACCCCATTCTTCTTTCCTTTAGTTCTTTCCATTGCATGATTATGTATCTTGATGGTTTGACTTAGGATTTTGGATCCTGGGGACTTGACTTCCTTCTTGATCTTTTTCATTCTTTGTCATCTGCATCTAAACGCTTAGAACTCTCTTGAATGTCTACTTTAGTGTGAGTTTGAAGCAAGTTCATCCTCTCACTAAAGTGGGGGATAAATCTACCATAGAAAAAAGTATTACTTTCTTGATTTGGGGAATAATTGATGATAAATTGGACTTAATAAGGCCTTGATTTGGTGTTGTGAGGTGTTTTTCACATCCACACTAGGTCTTGGACACTTTTAAATCCATTTAATGATGTCTTGCAAAGGTTTTGTAAAGTGTTGTAAAAGATTTTCATGCTTTTCTAGAATTAATGAGCCCATCTTCCCTTAATTCAACATTATTAAATATATTTTATTACATTTTCACATCAATCTAGAAGGCTTGTAAAATAATCTTAATGTTGATCTATTGTTGTAAGGTGTCAAGTGCAAATTTGGATTGGATGTTGTGCCTTTCTAGGCTATGTGGACCTCATGTTAGTGTTGTAAAGTGTATTTATTCACACTTTCACATTGATTTTTTTGTCCTAGGCCCTAATTGACCTTTACATCATCACTAATAGGTCCCTATTGCCCCATATTATACATATTGAGGCATAAATTGATCAAATATTTCCTTACTTCCTAGAATCCTAGCTGGAAAATGGGCCCCACTAGGACTAATTCAACATCTATGGAAAATGAGTTCCTATCAGGTGGGACTGATTTCCCCAAGGCACCTGGTGAATGAGTCCCATTTGGGCGATTTTGACTTTTGAGTGGGAAAAGTTAGGTTTTAAGTTTAATTTTTGTTCATGTCAGCCTTGGGGATCTAATTAATGGGAAACTAAGGTGGAATGTCTATAAGTATAAGTCTAAAAACCCTAATTCATAATCTCATCTCATTCACACATTTCTTATCATTTATTCATTTTCTTTATGAAGTAGAGCAAGTTAGGGTTTCATCATTGCAAGTCATCAAGATAGTTTCCTAAGACATTCAAGGGAAGTTTCTTCATGTTTTGTTGTAGACATTCAAGATCAATCTTCAGAGAAAGGTAATAACTCCATTATTGCATGCTTCATTACATTATTTTCTCATTTTGGTTTAATTACCTGAAAGGGGTTTGACCAAGGCAAAACTTCATGCTTTAACATCCAACATTTCTCTTTCTTGTCTTGTGTGTTCGTAGATTTAAAATTATTGGAGGCTTACAAATCATTTAATATTCATTGCAAATTTTTTGAAGTCATCTCTTCATTGGATAAGGAAAAACATCAACAAAAAAGTCACCTTCAGGCCCAAATTTGACAATTCTAGAACTGGACACCTAGAGAAGCAGAAAGTGCAGACCGAAAGCTCTTGTTTCCACCTTTGAATCTTCATAAATTCAAAAGTAGACTTAAGTCCCACTTCCATGCCTATTTTTGGTTTTCTTCATTTTTGGATACCCATTTTTCTAAAATGAGCTTCAAAACAATTTCCCTGATCTAGGACTAATTCGCCTAGAATGGTGAATGAGTCCCAGCAAGCCTCAAAATCAAGATAAGTAGTATTTCAAAAGTAATTTCTAGTCTCCATCAAGATATTAAGTGCACACTTTAAGTTTCATGCATCTTTGTTTCGATTTGCATTCATTTCTAGGTGTTTTTGCATTACACAATGTATTTTCAAACAATCTACATTTCATTGGTTTTGCATTAATAATCAATCTATATTATTAGTTTCTTGCATTAAAACATTTAATTTAGGTATATTACATGCATTTTCCATCCACATTGCATTGACTTTAAGTGTAACATTTCCCATTTTGGCCCTTCTTTATCCTTTTAGGTGAAAAACCCTAGAAGCACTAGAAAGGATTAGGATGCAAAAATCTTGGCTATTGATTTTTAGATGCACAATGAAGATGCAGATGTAGAATTTTAGTTTTTATAATTTTCTAATGTGAAAAAATTAAATCTATGTAGATCTTCACTAATACAAATGTGTAAGTCCTAGGATGTAAAAACAATGCAAAAAGATAATGCAAAGATTAATGCTAGGAGTCATAGGCTGTAAATGCAATAACAATCAGAAATATAATGTGTTCAACATGTAAGTTCACCAAAATGAACCAACATTTTTAGGGTTGGCTACGTACTTCTCTTGCACTCTTAGGGTTTTTCACCTAAAAGGAGAGAGAAAGAACCCAAAAATTGTGGTGGTTCACTCAAACTAAGGAATGTATGATGTAATTATGACTAAATGAAATGATATAAATGTAACTAATTGATAAAATTGATTGATTATGAATGCAAAACTAATGAAATATGTAATGTTTGAAAACATAGTGTGATATGCATAATTGAACTAAAAATATAAACAAATGCAAAAAGAAATGAATAAGATTGAATAAAGTGCACCTAGAAGTTGAAAGTTGATGCTGGAGGATTTTGGAATCTGGAAAATTTCATTGTTGATGACTAGTGGGAGTCATTCAGTACTGATGGCAAATCAGTCCTGCTTATGGTAAAATGCCCTGAAACTAGTTTCTGACTGTCAGGAATTGAATTCTGACAAAATAAAATTTTCTAGTTTGTAGGTGGGACTCATTTTCCACTAATGGCTAATCATTCCTCATCCAAAATTCTAAAAATTCAAGAGTGAACTCTATGGGTCTAGATCTGCACTTGTCTTCTTGTTGGGTTGATGAAGTCAAGTCTGTAGAAAATGAGTTGAATGTTGTCTCCAAGCTTGATTTAGGGTTTGGTTGACTTCAATCACTTTAATGAATTTTTTACCACTTTCCAACACCTATTTCTTTTCCAAATCTATCTACAAGACCTGCAAACACACAAGCAAAGATGGGGAAAATGGTTAAGGGTTAGAGTATAGGGATTTTCCTTGGTCAAATCCCACTTTGGTAATCAAACCCTTCATAAATAAATGAAATGAAGTAAGTAAATAATGATGATTAAATAACATGCAAGTGTCCTAAACTCACCAATCACTTCTTGTAAGAGTCTGAAGATATGTCAATGGTTGCTCGAAGATACTTTACAATTGCTTGATTGAATGATGCCCTAATTTATACACACTTGTGCCCTAATTACCCAATAATACAACATCACAGGCTGACATAAGGTCTTAATGAATAAAAACCTAAAATAAATTTTGAATTATTTTGAATTTGGAGCCAAGAGGGACTCATTTGCCACCCATGGAGAATGGGTCCCACTTAAGGCTTGTAAGTGGGTGTCAGGAATCAAGTTACATTTAATGTTATTTGTGAGGTTTACAATTAAAAGTACACTTAAATCAAGCCTATAAGTACATAAAGGGGCCAAATAAAGCATAAGAAAGGTGTAATCAGTGATAATAAGCCTAGAAAAGTGTGAAATCTTGTTACAAGACTTTACAATAGTTTGAAATAGGACTTAATAAAGAATAAAAAGGTGATTTTAAGATGAATTATAATAAGAAGATTCTAGAAAAATGTAGAATTGTGTTACAAAACTTCACAAGACATCATAATTTGAATATTAAAGACCTAATGTGAATGTTTAAGTTACATTGCAACATTAAATCAAAGCAAAATGAACCAAGCATCAAAGAAAAATTACCTAAATAACCATGACAATGTCAATAATCCATTATTCTATGTTATAATATATGATACATTTGCAAGCATCAATTAAGTCAGCCTAATTAGATGTAACCCTTATTCACTAAAAAGACCAACTGTTAGTTTCAAGCATGTACAAAACCTTTCCAAAAAAAATTTCAAGCATGCACAAAACCTTTCCAAAAAAAATTCAAGCATGTAACATGCTACAACATGTCGGCATGGACCAAATATAGGTCACACATACATATGCAACATAAAGATTAATCCATTACAACATCAATAATACATTAGGTATCCCAAAGATAGAACTAATAGCAAAATGAAACAACATTGTAATGCCAACTTACCATACAAGCACCTATGCACATGAGGTTCTAAACATACAAAATTTTAGGATCCAAAAACCATTTCCCAAAATTGCAAGAAAATATATTCATTAGCAGAGGATTGTGCACCAAAATATCAGAGGATAGTAATTGCATACTAGTTCAGATACCAGTCAAGAATACCATATCAAACTTGAACTTAACCATGGAGTTGCAACTCATATAACATGGTGACATTAATGACAACAGAAAATATGCAAAATAAGATGTTCTTCTTCATTCCTCCAACAATTATGAAAAAGTTAAACACATGCACTTGATGCTTCTCCACAATCAAAAAACTAAATTGAGATAAACATTAACTTAGTTTGCACATTAATCACACACTTAGCATTTAACCAAACCTATCGTGTCACATTTACCCACTTTCTTGTAGGAATTAATTTACTTGCAATTCATCATAGTAAGACAATAGGGAGTGATCGTTATTTAACTTAAGAATATCAACCCGTACTCTACCTTATTTTAATTTTACCTTTCCACATGTACCAACACCTAATAGATTTTATGGCCATAAAAATATTTCCCAAATTTCATATGCGTGCCCAAGGATTAGTTCTAATTTAGCACCATTTTTATCTTAGAAAAGTCTCAACCAATATTTTAGCAGTACCTTGTCTCCACTAGAATCCATCCGAGCCTTTGAAATATTCCACGTGGCATTCACCCGCTTTCCCACTAAAAAATATGAGACATAAGTCAGCCCTTCATGGGATGGCAGGGAGTGGTCAAGATTGACCCACGTCACCCTCCATTGATCGTTGATCTCTATTATCAAGAAACACACGTCATCTCCAAAGCTTGGTGAGTCCCATAAAAAGTGACACATTTCTAGAGCCTGCTAGCCCATGTGATTATTTCTCCTTAATGCATATAACAAATGGGTGCATGAGGAATGACCTAGATGAAAACACATGTCCCTACAATGGTCATTTGATCCTTACAAAGCTCCGCCTACTGATCCTTCATAATGAAATGGTCCCACCACTATAAATGACACACAACAATTGACCTAGCCCGTGTATTTAAAATAATATGAAATAAAACATGGGCATGTGGGGAGTGGCCAAGATGTAGCCACATTACTTAATGACACTCGATGATCTTATTCTAGTGGTGCCAACTATTTTTACCAAGGGGACTAGGCCCGCCAATGCACAAGACACATGGCTAATTCCCAACAACCCATGCAAATAAAATAATAAGGAATAAAAATTCTCGTGCGCATGAGGAAGAGTGGTGATTAGACCATGATGATCGAATGACCATCATAAATCCTAATTCTGCACATGCCATAAATGTTATTTAAAAGAAGGGGGCCACTACTAGGCCCATGGTGAACTTGACCCTTGGGCAAAAAAATGTAAGACTTCAAGCACTTTTATAAAAATCAAGCCCAACCATAGTAAAAATTAAGCACTGAAAAGACATTCAGTGATCGACAAACCCAAACCCAGGGGGCCGGTGAAAACAACGATTCAAATGGCATAAGAGGAAACTTGAATGACTAGAGACTGGGAGCAACAAGTCAATGCAAAACTAGAATGACCAAGGGTTTTTAGGCTCATAGGTCAATTTTGAGGGGTTTTAGCAACACAAATGCTAAAAAAGTGATGAGGAACACAACCCAAAAGCCAAAAACGAGGGTCCAAGCCAAGTATTACAAAATTTAAAATGGAACCAAGAGAATTCTTTGAGGGGTTCCATCAGACTTCTAAGGATGGGTTCCTTAGAAATATTGGAGAGTAGTTGGAGAAGAATGTCTCTAAAGTAGAGAATCAAGAAGAGAAGGAGCCTGAAAAGATAAAATTTCCAAGAGAAGAGCAAGCTCCATAAATAGATAAAGAAGATGTGAATAACAAGGAAGGATAGACAAAGAATCCAAAAATGGATAAGTTAGAAGATCTTCGATGACAAAATAGTCCTCATATTGAGAGCAATTTTGAAGAATCTACTACCCTTGATTCATTAGAAGAAAGCTTAAAACCTAAGTTGGTGGTTATTGAAGAGATAATTCCCAATTGGGACAATTTTTTGGTAGGCTTGGAAAGGACAAAGGAGAAAAAGAAAGCTAGGGTGATATCTAAAATTATAAAGTATGAGTCTAATAATAAGGTGCTACATATTACCAATCCTACAATTGAAAATAATAAAGATGAAGCAACCCTTGTAGATTGTAATGAACATACAATCAGTTTAGGACCACCTACCAAAAAGTAAGATACTAATGACTTAAAAGATTCTATACATGCAATCCTGAAGAAGTTGGATAAGGAGATACAAGCAAAGGAAAAGTTTCAAAAACTGGTGGAGTTGCAAAAAATACATTCAACATCTTGTCAAGCCTCTATAGACTCAAGATCAAGTAGGTACATCCATGTGTGAAAAGTTATTATCCAAGGATTCCATTAATGAAGTAGAGAATATGAAGGCATTTGTATAGACAACCCAATAATGGATAAATTGAGTTTATCAGAAGGGTATTGTCTTAATTGAGGAAATTTTTTAGTTGCATGAAAATAATTCTATTTTTCTAGATGATGTACACTAGCTAGCAGTAGAATTTAAAGGAACAAATGAAAAATTCATGAAAAGGTTAGTGAAAGTAAGGGAAATTTCTAGGGAGATACTGGTAAAAGAAGATATTCATGCATCTAAAGATGTGGATAAGCATAGAGAATGGATTGAAGCTTTTAGATTTAAAAGAGAAGTCATGGATAAGACAATGGAAAAGATTCTAGAAATACAAAATAAGTTGGATGAAATTCTTCCTGGTTTCATTTTATTCTTGGATATCATGACTAGGAGAAAAATCATCAAGGATTATATGGAGATTGACTAGTTGAAACAATGGTGGAGAGAAGTGTATTCCGAGGTTGAGGATGGACTGATTACAAAAAATCATCTAGAAGATGTGGCCATGTACATCACAATTTACATAAATATCAAGAGATGAAGATCGATTGGGACAAGACTTTGGAGAAATATGAAGATGAATTAAAATCAATTAATTTGAGATTGAAATTTATTTTAATCCTTGATTAGGTCGACATCAACAAGATATTTCAAATTTCTCAAGAGTTTTCAAGGAAGCAACAAATGGGAAAAGAGGGTAGCTACCTGGTAGTTACCTTGAGTTTCATGCATACATCATCATCCAACTAGAGATATAAGTTGACCATCTAGAGAATTGTGCCAAGGCCTTTTATTTAAAATTGTTGTATCATTTTAAATGCTTTTTTTTTTAAATTAAATGGCCAAAGGGAATACATTGGGATAACCTGTTTTGGATGACCTATATTATATGCCCTAATTTAATTCTATTTCGAACAACACATATGATGTAAAACTCTATATATATGAGGTCTCCTCTCATTGTAAAGACTAATTTTGGAAAATTGTTACAAACTTTTGGTGAAGTGAATACATGAGAGGACATTGACTTGGTGATCATTTATGTGTTATTTCATCTATGTGCATGGTTCCTATGTTTTTAAAAGTTGCTTTAAGTAATTAGTTTTTAGATTTAGTACAGTTCTTTCATGTTAATGATAAATTATTTGAGCTTTTTTAGGAATTTTCCATCCATACTATTGGTGGCTTGGTAACTGTAAGTTACTATGTATAGTTGGCCATGGCCTACTCTTATTGTAATAGTTCAATTGTGAGTTTTTATGCATTTTATGCCATTTTGGATGTATTTTTGAGTTCTTCACAATCTAAAAATATTTCATACCATTGGAGATTGCACTATTTCTATTATATTGTAGATCTTATCTTGGTTAAGTAGGAATTGGTTATTGAAGATTGGCCCACCTTGAATACTGCATTATTTTCATGATTGCACTTAGGATTTAGATTATAAATTTATCTAAACCCTTTTCTTTTGATATTTATTTGAGATCACTATTAGATTAGGATTGAAGGCATAATTGAAATTTTCATATTTGATGAGAAAAGTCATTTTCTAGACTATAGATCTAGGAAAATTGTTGGGTTTAAATTCAATTTCAGATCTTTAAAAACCATTATTATTGAATTAATATTTTCACCTTTTGTTTTACCATAAATGACCCCAGTGATTACCAACATTACACATTATCACTGATTTTTATTTGCATTGTCACTTACCTAACATTAGAGACCTTGGGGTTGTTTTCTTGAGGCTTGCTGATAGGAATCACCTTTCAAGAGAGATAGGATACTTGTATTCTATCTATGTTGTTGCAATGCTAAAAAAACCATCAACACATCCCTTTTCACAATGGAGGTTAGACTTCATCAGAATTATTAATCCACCATCATCAATTGGAGATAGGTATGTGCTTACTGAATAATAGGGTAACATGTTATTTATAACTTAAGTCATAGAACACCACTATTCTCCAATTTCCACTCAAGAATTTCTTAGGAACCCAAATTGGATTGACTATCAACATAAAAGGTGATTCAATTCTCAACCAGGAACACCTAGGGGGGGTTATTTTAGGATTTGAAGGGTTCACCACCAAGCAAAAGTTTGGAAAATACAATTTAACATTCAACTCACAAAGCCTAGTAATACGAGCTAAATGATGAGTGAAAATGATGAAATAATGCAACATCAAGTTATGATGTGTGTAGTTGGGAAGTATATAAATGTAATGAGGATTCTAGAAGTGCAAAAATGTTGTCAAAATGTGTTATGGAGGACTAAAATTCCCTTACTATTGTCTTAGTCCCCCTATTGTTTTTTGGGGTAGATGTAGAATCTTTGGATGCTGGAATAGGATCTAAAAGAATCTCTGCAAAATACCTTTGGGAGGACTAAGATACCCTAGGTGGTGACTTAGTCCTATCTAGAATTTTTGAATTCTTTGAATGTGGTCCTGAGGTTCAAAGTCTACACATCCTTCTTTTCAGGTATTAGGTCCTGAAACTTCTAGATATGGCATGTAGGTGAGTATTCATGAAGATGTCAACTTTGCAATGCAACTTTACAACTTTGTGACTTTGCACTTCAAATGATCTTCAAGTCCTTAACCTAAATCTGCAATCATAAATACACAAGAGGGGAAAGCTTATTGATTGTGAGCAAATGGGGGTTTGCCTTGGTCATACCCCTTGTTGCTAATTAAACCTTGAAATTAAATATAAATGATGAAGGGAAATGATGAATGAACAAGGTGCTATGTTGAAACTCACCAAACCCTTGTTATAAGATGCTACAAACTTGTGTGAGATGGCTAGCTTGAATGTAGATATTGAAATTCTTGATAGATCTTGACTTGAATTGCTTGCTTGAATCAAAACCCTACATCACAAATGTTAGCTCAAAAACACACATGATGCAAGAAGATCTTTGATATGATGCTTGAATCTCGATGATGGCTCCAAATGCTTAATGAATTTCTATTGAATGATCTTGATCTCATAAACTTTCCTTAGGAATGAATAATTGAATGCTTGTTAGGATACTTGGATATGAAAAATGAGTGAAATAACCTTGTATTTATACTTATCCATTCTTAATATCCAAAAAATTACACCACACCAAGCTCACATATGGATTCATTAACTGAAGGAGGATAAATCCCACCAAGATTTGAAATTAAATCTCAAAAATAACAGAAGGGGGACTAAAATGCCCTAGGTGGCATCTTAGTCCCGAGGCATGAAACTTAGGGCACAAACTCTAAAAAGGGGCCCACATAAGGTGCCTTTGAAATGAAGGTCCCAAGACTTTTGGGGGACAACGATTCCCTGGTTGCATATTAGTCCTAACCAAAAAATAAGGACACACAACTAGAATCATTAAATTATCATTTCCCCTTTGATGTTTGTGAAAATTACACATAAAAATATATAATATATTAGGCTTGTGGATGCAAAATATGACCAATTAAGACATAAATAAGGATAAATAAAGAATGAAAGGCCCAAACATGTGTGAAAATTCAAGGGTATTCATTTTCCTACACTACATTTAGCCTCCACTTTAGTGAGGGGAGGAACTTGCTTCAAACTCACACTAAAGTAGTCAACCACACAATCAAGAGGGGGTCCACTGTACAAATTCTAGTAAGATAGGATGACAATAACCAAGAGGGTGGCCAAGCCCCTAGGATCAAAATCCTACGAAAATCCAACATAGGCACAAAGGAACACACATGTGGATAATATATGAAGCCATAATGAGATCTCCAACATACACCATCAAAGATAGAAAAAGGAAAAAGGAAAAAGAAAAATGCAACGAATCAAGCTTTGACTGGCCATCCAACACATTATGGATTGGGTCTAGGCTAATTGTCCAAAAAAGGTTTACAAGTGGAATGCACTGTCCACTATGCAAACAAAAAGCATTCTCACAAGGGCTAGTGAAGCTAGTTGTTCACTAGGTGAGCCCCAAGAGGTCCATATCAAATCCATACCCACATGACTATGATTAGGACAAAAATGAATGCTCACAAGGGCTAGTGAAGCTAGTTGTTCACTAGGTGACCTGTACGGGACCATATTAAAGTCATACCTCGATGACTTTAATAAGGTAAAAAAAAAAAATGAAACAAGAAAGAGGGATGCTCAAAGGGATTTTTCTTAGTTCATGCAAGGTCTCTTCTTTGGGAACATCGTGCTTAACGTCCCCAAGAGAGGAAAAATGTAAGATATCATCTTAGGGAATATTGTGCTTAACATCCACAAGAGAGGATAAATCAAATATATATCATGCTCTTTGAGGAAATCAAACCCAATGACACTACCAAGAAAAGGATGCATCAAAAGAAGAATGAAAATTGCACAATGAAACATGAATTTCAATGTATGCACCCACTTTAAAGTGGTTACTAACACAATTACTGTGAGAAATTGCTTTAAAGTAGCCAAACATGAAAAAGGAAAAGATGGTTTCCCCCAAAACAAAGTACGTCACATATGATTCAACTTAAGGTGTGTCAGTCACATCCCAAGCTTTCTCTTTTATGTACATGAAGGGTGATCGACTACCCAAAAGAGACAACAACAAGTGACATACGAGGACAAGGCTACCTAACCCCTTGCCCCCACTTAGTGTAGGACAAGGGTCAAAGGAATATGATGAAAATAAGTATTAGTTAGAGAAATTAGGTGCTTCAACATAAGGAAGAGCACCACACTTCTTGAAATATTGAAATTTATCACTTAAAGCATTACATTCATTAGTAGAATGACCATGAACTCTATGATATACACAAAATGAATGTTTGTAGTAGAATTTCTTTTGTGTTCTTGGAGGGAGGGATATCAAACAATCTTGGGGGAGTCTCAACAAGATACTTTCTTGATCAAAAGTAGGATATGTTTTGTTATTTTACAACATAGATGTCTCTTGCTCAATGCAAGGTGTCATACCTACACAAGAGTCTTTAGATTGTGAGATTTTTTTCTCTCCTTTATAGGGGGGTGTAAAATCTAACGAATTCAAGTCATTAGTGTATTCTGAGATGAAATTTACATTAAGTGAGGATTCCTTTGTTTGTTTCATTTCTTTCAAAGGATAACAATCAAGACCACTAGTGTCTATCACTTCAAGATGCACCACTATTAAATTCAGCTTAAAAGGATGTTTTGTAAGAGTTTTGATATTGAGTGAAGGCTTTTTTGTTTCTTTCGACGGGAAATAACCAAGACCACTAGTCTTTTATTACATGTGAGGCTCTATAAGGTTACAAATACCTTGTTCTCTAGCACCACATCCTTTTCCACTATAACCAAGTTTTTACATCATTTCATAACCTTTTCCATAAAGATTCTTCATTTCTTTTGGATTCAGTGGTTGCTCTTGATTAATTTCATCAAATTTTGTTGTGTAATTTGTTGTCATTTTTTCTAAAGTGGTTTAGGTGGATGCTTTCAAAATATCATCCGAATTTTATGTTGATATTAACACTTTTTCCTTTCCCTTTTTAGAGTCTTTGTTTATGATCTTGTATTCTCCCATGAATGTTGGTTCAAAATTCAACGATCCCAAATCATCTAGTGATATCATTGTGAAGGGTTTCAAACATCTATTTTTTTGTTGTTCTTGCGTGGGTTCTACTTGTGTAGTTGGTGTCAATGTTGCTAAATGATTCACCTTGTTTTCTCAATGTTTAAAAATCTATTTGGGTTAGGGTATGCTTCAACTGTTTACACTTTGTTGTTGTAAATATACTTCATTTTATGATGAAGAGTAGAAGGCACCCCATTTATTGCATGAATCCATGGTGTGCCTAAAAGAATATTGTATGAAAGATCATGAGGCATAACATGGATCAATGTTTCTAATGTGGCCTTTCCTATTATGATAGGGCAAGTGATCACACCGAGTGGTTGTTTTCCTATATTGTCAAATCCCTTAATAGATAAAGAATCGTGTTGAATTTTTTATTTATACACACCAAGCTTATCTAAAAGGGTCACACTACACACATAAAGGGTTGAGCCATTGTCAAAAATGGTTCATTTTATCCCTATGCTATTTTATTGAGCTATTATCTTGAAAGCATAATTTTGTTTTTGCACTTCCAAAGGAGGGAGCTCACTTTGGTGGAAAACAATGTCCACATTTATTCCTTGAATCATGGCTTCTATTTCATTTGGTTGAGCATTAGAATGGATAGGAACTTGTTGTAAGGCACGTTGAAGCGTAATGTGATAGTTAGTTGAATTTTGAATCAAGTCCTACACGGACTTATTTGAAAGAGTATTCTTAAGTTGTTCAACAAGATCATACTCCTTTCCACTTTGTGAAGGAAAATGAGGGGGACCTGGTAAGATAGGATTAGGAAATGGGAAGGATGTTGAAGGTGTTTGTCTTGGTTGTGGATTTTTCTTAGTGTTTTATGTATGAGCAACGGTATTGTAATACGGTTGTTGTGAAACATTGTTCTTAGGTGGTTTGAGGATAAGGACGGGTTTGTTTGAACTTGTGGTTTTTGAGAGGGTGGATAAATCATAAGTTAGGCTTGGGGGAGTATTACAAGGGGTATATAATGTGCATAACCTTAGAAGAATTATCCTTATTTTCATGATCTCTTAGTGAAGAGGAGTCTAATTTTACTCTGTCATCTTCATCTAGGGACACTATATCATTATTGCCAACGTTATCCTTTTCTTGCACCATGATATCCTCCTTGGGAGGAGAGTTTTTAGGAGAACTAAAAATGAGATTTCACGACCTTCAAAGGTTGGTTCTTCTAAAATGACTTCATGAAAATGAAGGGAGTTATCAATGGTTGGATTTTCTTGTTTATCAATAGTGGGATATTAGAAGGCTCTATTTTATTGTCCCCTTTCTCTAAGGTCTCATTCTCTTCTACCATACTATCAACCCTAGTAGGAGAGCTTGTAAGATGTTCATCACATTCCATGGTTAGATTTTGTAAAATAGCTTCATCACAGGTAGGGGAAGCATCAAGAGAAGGAAAAATATGACTACCAAATAAATCTTTCCAAATGGTAGGAGGATTAGGGAAGGGAGGAAAAATATTCTCATGACTCTCAATAGGTGAATCTTCTAATACCAACCTATCCTCTTCACATCGAGGAGGGATATTAGGAGAAGGAAAATGTTGATTGTCATGGATATTTATGATATCATCCTCTTTTGCTAAAACATTCTCACAAGAAAGTGATGAATGGAGACTAGGTAAGGTGATGTTTAGAAATGTTTCTATTATCTCATCTTCTTGTTTTCTAATATCTTCCAAAGGGGGAAGAAGAGAGAGACGATCAATATTATCAATGCTTGTATCTTCTTTCACCAAGATACCTTCGTCACTAATAGGAGAGGTATTCGGAGAAGAAAAAGTATGATTGTTATGATTTTCTACACTTGCATCATCTTGTATCATACCATCATCACCAATAGGTAATGTAATATTAAGGATTGTGTCAATGGGTTGATCTACTTTCTCTAAGATGTTCTCATAATTATGAAATATAGTAGAAGAATGACTAACATGTTTCTTAATGACCTCATTTTTGTACTCTAAATTGAACTCATAAGAGATGATATTGTACTTATGCAATCCATTTTTCACCATATCACAACCACATCTCTTGAAAGAAAACATGCTATCATAGAAAAGTAAACTAAGTGAAATTCAATGACCTAAAGTGAAATATTTAAATGCAATTTTTGGATTTGAAATAAGGTAATTTACTAGTTTCACTATGCAACAACTTGAAAGATGAAATATTATAAATGAAAAATTGGAATTGAGTAACGCATGAAATGAACCACTTTAAGATAGATTTAATCAAATTCATGTAAAATAAACTCAACCAACTAAAATAGATAACCAATGGAATCAAAGAGGATATTTAAACCCTACTAGAACTTCAAAGTCAATAGGGACTAAGACACCAGCAAGGGAATCTTGTTTCTACTAGTGAAATTTTGAGGTTCTAGAAATTGGAATAGAAAGAAAACAATAGAGACAGGATTATGAGCCAAAAACCTATAGAGGGACTAAGACACCAAGAATGGAATTTTTGTACCAATAGAGGTTTTTTTAGAAAAGCAACAAATTCTGAGCTGTTAACAATGTTCCTGGGTTTCCTACTTAGGGAATTGATCTTTAGAAATAGAAAAGTGTGCCAATGAATGCAAGAAAAAGTAACTAATGGCAAGTAATTGGATGCAAAGTTGAATGCTTTTTTTATCAATTTTGAATGCAATTTAACAATGTTCCTAAATGAAATTAGGATGATTAACAATGCACTTTTCATTTTTCAATAAGATAAGATGATGCAAGAAAGAAAAAATGCAACCTATATGCACTTTCACTAATGTAAGATGCAATGAAAGAATGAACGCAACCTAGATCTAGGAATTTTAATGAACTCCAAATCAGAAAAATGAATGTCTAGAATGTCGGGTTCACCAAAATGAACAATAGGGGAACAAGTGATTTATAACCTAGATCATAGAACACCACTATTCTCCAATTTCCACTAAAGAATGTCCTAGGAACACAAATTGGATTGACTATCACCCTCAAAGGTGATTCAACTCTCAACAAGGAACACCTAGGAGGGGTTATTTAAGGCTTTGAAGAGCTCACCACCCAGAAAAATCTTGGAAAATACAATTTAACATTCAACTCACAAAGCCTATTAATGCAAGCTCAATGATGAGTGAAAATGATGAAATAATGCGACAAAAAATTATGATATGTGTAATTAGGAAGTCTAGAAATGTAATGAGGATTCTTAAAATGCAAAAATTCTATTAAAATGTCCTATGGATGACTAAGAAAACCTTACTATTGTCTTAGTCTCATTGTTGTTTTTTGGGGTAGATGAAAAATCTTTTGATGCGAGAATAGTATCTAAAAGAATCTCTATAAAATACCTTCGGGAGGACTAAGATTCCCTAGGTAGTGACTTACTCCCATCTAGAATTTCTGAAATCTCCAAATGTGGTTCTCAGCCTGAAGGTCTACACTTCCTTCTTCTTGTATCTTAGATCTTGAAACTTCTAGATATGGCCTATAGGTGAGTTTTTCTGAAGCTAATAACTTTTCAATGCAACTTTAAAACTTTGCAACTTTTCACTTCAAATGATCTTCAAGTCTTCAACCTAAATCTATAATTGCAAACACACAAGAGAGGAAAACTTGTTGATTATTAGTAAATGGGGGTTTTCCTTGGTCAAACTCCTTGTTGATAATTAAGCATTGTAATGAAATACAAATGATGAAGGGAAATGATGAATGAACAATGTGATTTGCTACAATTCACCAAACCCTTATTATAAGATGCTACAAACTTGTGTGAGATGGCTAACTTAAATGTAGATCTTGAAATGCATGATAGATCTTGACTTGAATTCCTTGATTGAATCAAAACCCAACATCACAAATGTTAGCTCAAAAACACACATGGCGCAAGAAGATCTTTGATATGATGCTTGAATCTTGATGATGGCTCCAAATACTTGATGAATTTCTCTTGAATGCTCTTGTTCTCATAAACTTGAATACTTGAATTCTTGTTAGGATACCTAGATATGAAAAATGAGTGAAAGAACCTTGTATTTATTCTTATCCATGCTTAATATCTTGAAATTACACCACACCAAGCTAACATATGCATTCATTAATTAAAGGAGGCTAAATCCCACCAAAATTTGAAATTAAATCTTGAAAAATAGCCTAAGGGGGACTAAGACACCGTAGGTAGCATCTTAGTCCCTAGGCATGAAACTTAGGGAATAGACTCCAAAAAGGGGCCTATGTAAGGTGCCTCTGAAATTAGGGTCCCAAGACCTTTGGAGGAAAAATATTCCCTAGGTGGCATCTTAGTCCTGACCCAAAAAATAGGGACACAACTAGAATCATTAAATTATCATTTCCCCTTTGATGTTTTTTGGGATTAGGCATAAAAAGATATAATTTATTAGGCTTGTGGATGCAAAATAGGACCAATTAAGACATGCATAAGGATAAATAAATCAATGTGGGCCCAAAAAAGTGTGAAAAAGAAAGGGTATGAATTTTCATACACTACACTTACTATTACTAATAATGAAATTCTAGAGTAAACAATGGACTTCTGAGATAGTAATGAAATTCCTAGAAGATAATATTATTACCAGGTTTATAACTCCATAGTCCTTGGTATGTGGTTATGGCTCAACTTTCTTTTTTTAAAATTTTATAATTATATATTTAAGTATGGAATGGTTTTAAATATTTCATCAAATTATTATTCACAAGGAAATGAATTAGCTTGAACTGTAGATTTTTGGCACCTTGCACCTTTCTAGCTCTTCTAGGGTTTTTCACCTAAAACGAGAGAGTAGGGTCAAATATGCTAAGGGGTTCATTCAAATTATGTTATGTGAGATGTTATCTAGGATAAATGAAGTAAACTAAAGGAACTTAAGTGATTTATATGACTGAATATGAATGAAAAAATAAGATTTAAGCTATGTTGGAAAACACACTCTGATATGAAAACAATGAATTAAAAGATGAATGAAATGGAAAACAGAAAGAAATGGGATGGAACAGAGTGCACCTGGGAAAGATTTAAGGAATCTAGAATCTATAGAATGCTATCTAGAATTACTGAAAGATCAATAGTGGGACTCATTCACTCAGGGTCGCGAATTAGTCCTACTATTGGTGAAATCTATTGGGAATCAAGTTTCTGACTATTGGGATCTGGAATCTAACAAAACCTATATTTTCAATATGAAGGTGGGACTCATTCACTATTGGTGGCAGATCAATCCTCTCCCAAAATTCTAAGAAATTAGGAGACAACTCTGCAACACCAGATCTAGAAATGTCTACTTGTTGGGTTGCCAAAGTCAATTTTGTAGGAAATAGGCTGAAAACCTTCTCCAAGCTTGAAATAGAGTTGATTTGACTTGAAGTACCTAGTTGACTTGTTGACCAATCTTCAATCACCTAAATTCTTGTAAAATCTACATACAATGGTTTGCAAACACACATGCAAGAGGGAACAAATGGTTGAGGGTTAGCAAATAGGGGTTTGCCTTGGTCAAACCCCACTTTGGTAATCAAACCCTTAGTAAAATAATGAAATGCAAGAGAATGATAAACTAACAACATGCAAGTGCTATCAACTTACCAAACCCTTTTTGATGAAAATGTGAAGTAGTGTGAATGGATGCTCCAAAGTGCTTGAATAATGCTTTATTTGATGTTGTAAGGTGCTTGAATGCTTGAATGAGTGCTTGAATAAATACTTGAATGAATGTGGGTTAGAATGAATGTAAAAAAACTTATTTATACAATATTGTGCCTTAGTAACTTGTTGATACCTCATCATAGGGGGACATAAAGTTTTTTTGAATTGAAACCTGAAAGGAAATTTTAAAATTTTGAATTTGGAGCCAAGGGGGACTCATTCGCCACCCATGGCAAATGGGTGCCACCTAGGACCTAAAAATGGGTATCGAGAATTATCTTGTATTTAATGTTATTTGGTGGGTTTACATTCAAAAATACACTTAATTAAAACTTATAAGGGAATAAAAGGGTGAAATAAAGAATAAGGGGAAAATAGTGAAGTTATGACTAGAAAAACGTGATGAAAATAGGACTTTTTTAGTGATGAAAAGGTGATTTTTAGGTGAATTGTAATGAATGGAGTCTAGAAAAGTGTAGAAATGTTTTACAACACTTCACAACACCTTTACAAGATGTCATTATTTGAATTTTAGTACCTAAATATGCATGTTCAAGCTATGTTACATCATAAAAATAGACCAAAATAGATCAAACATCATGAAACAAGACCTAAAAGGCCATGAAAATGACAAGGGGCTATTTTTCTATGACACATTTAGCCCCCACTTTAGTAAGAGGATGAACTTGCTTCCAACTCACACTAAAGTATCCATGAACATCGAGAGGAGGGTTCAAATGCACTTACATTATCAAGATGGAATAACAATGATCAAGAGGGATGATTAAGCCCCTAAGATGAAGATCCCATGGAAAACTAAGCATAAGAACAAAGGAACATACAAGTGTTGAAAAGTGAGAATTGGATGAAGATTCGATCATCTATCCAACTAGTTGTGGATTAGATCTAGGCTAAAAGAGAATGTATACTCACTCTAGGGTGACATAACTCATGGTGGTCTACCGGGTGAGAAGGACCAAGTATACTCACTATGGGGCTACATAACTTCTAGTTGTCTATGGGGTGAGGAATCCCAAAAGAGGAGATACATACGCTAGTTGCTATGCACTCAGAAACACAAAGGTGGCTATAGGGAAAAGTCATGCCGCTAGGTGGGTTTCCTGCTCAACCATATCAAAGTTATATCTCTTGATAACTTTAACAAGGTGCCACAAGAAAACATGTTGGTTTGTTCTTCATGAGAGAAGCAAAGCTTCGTATGCTTAGAACTCATGAATAAAAATAAAGGTACCACAAGTATGCAAGTTGTGGGTATGTGTAGGATCACGATGGGCCAAATAGTGGCAATATGATGGGTATTTGTAGGGTATGTGGCTGATGACCTTTTTTACCCAAAATTGATGAAACAAAAAGGGTTTTTAAAGGAGATTCTTAGCTTTCCACCAATATAAATTATTCTTTACTTTGAATTTAATAAATAATTATTATTCATTTTCTATTTGAATTACGACTAAAGCCCTGATTGATAAGTTGATTGAAAAACATATATAACTTTCAAATGGTATCACATTTTTTGAATATGAAACATGTGTCACATTCTATGCTTCGCATACTATAGGATTAAAAAAAATAAAACTGAATTTCATGAAGTTTTGACCAAGTTAAGGTGGTTAGACATATGAGTTTTTATATTTTTTAAAACTTGTAATAAAATTCATAAATAATTATTTACTTTAAAAATTACAAAAATATGCATCACATCCAAACATGATTCCTCTACTTATATCTAAAATATTATAAAAATAACTATCATTTTATTGTGGTTAGGTGGTCGATAGAAACCTACTTATTTTTCCCTAAAATTTAAGTACTCATATTGAAATTTCAAATTTTCACCAAATAGTTTTTTTTCTTTTTAAAATAAACCTAGTAGTTTAGAAACTACATTCAATTTTCTAAAAATTCTATTCTTACATATTTTTGAAATAATATAGATAACTTATTCAAATTTTTATGTCAAGTTGACTGACTTTGATCTTTTTTATTTTTTTTCCACTTAAGGGCCTATTTTCTCCATGATGATCCTACACATACCCTTGCATTATACAAGGTGGAAAAAAGGTGCAAAATGTAAAAGATTTTCAAAGAAGTCTTGTTAAGTTCATGCAATGTTAGTCACTTAGGGAACATTGTGTCAAATGTCTCCAAGAGAGGACCAATCAAAGAATAGTATATTCACAACTTAGGGGATACAGTGTGTCACATCAGGCCACCAAGAGGAATGCAATATGCTAAGATAGATCACACTTATGAAGGACATCACACCCAATATCATCCATAAAGTGACAAAAAAATCATATGAATGACAAGGATACACTAGGAACCAATAATACAAATGAATTATGGTAATGTATGCCCCCCACTTTAAAGGAATTGCTACACATCATTCTGTGAGCAATTAATTTAAAGTGGGAAAGGGAAGAAAATAAGACATGAGAGCCAACTTGGAAAGCCCTATGCCAAGTCATATGTTTCAAAGTTAGGCTACGTCATGTCAAGGAAAATGAAAGAAAAAGAAAAGGAGTTTCCCCCAAAAAAAGAGCACACCAAACACATAAGGGATCTATAGTTTTGGGGTCAATATGTTCATTGCTGTAATGTTTTGATTAAAAATCACAAAACTATCATCATTCCCCAAAGCACATAGAACTATAAGAATGACACAAACAAAGTGAAAAAAAGAAAGAAAAATAAAGTCTGTTTTGGGTCAACATGGAAGAGACATCGCAATCTCAATGCCTTGCATTGTCCCCAAAAGGAAAACACAAGTGAAAAGAAAATGAAAAGGAAAAAGAAAATGAAAAAGATTTTGGGTCAACATGAAGAAGACATTGTGGCCTCAATGTCTTGCGTCATCCCCAAAAGGAAAACACAAGAAAAAGACAAAAAGAAAAAGGGACCGATTAGGTTAACATGGAAGAGACATAGGGCATCTCTATGCTTTGCGTCATTCCCAAAAGGAAAACACAAAGCAAAAAATGAAAAAGACAAGGACCTTTTGGGTCAGCATGGAAGAGACATAAGGTGTCTCTACACTTTGCATCATCCCCAAAAGGAAAACACAAAATTAAAATGAAAAAGAAAATATGCACGACATATAGAAGAATAAAGAAACAAATAGAGGAAGTGTACGATGAGAGAGAACATCAAACACACATTACAGGGGAACATGATATGAAAAAGAAAGGAAAAAATAGAAAAATAAATGAAAAAAGGATAGCCAGGAGAATGTGAGTCAACCATCTAACAAGTCATTTGCCTCCCAATCATGTTCAGTGCAGTGCAAAGGCGATTGATTGACCAAAGAAAGAATTGCAAGTGTCAAACTAGAAGTCATACCAGGTTCTTCACTTGATGGAGAGGATTAATATTTTAAGCTCATTGTAGATGAAAATAAAGAATTTAGATCATTATGTATATCTTCATCTATTTTTTCAATCTCCTCCTCATCATCATCATCAAGATTGATGATAACAGGAGGATGAAGGGTGATTTCCAAGGAGGGATGTATCAAAAGCTGTGGCTATTGTATTTGATCATTTTGTTGTGAAGGTTGGATTGGACTATCTTATGGCGGTCTAGGAGAAGGAGGGTGTCATCGATTACTTCTGTTAGAGGTAGAGGTTGATTTTCTTTATTTTCTTCCATTTGTGAATGACAAGTGAGGAGACGATGACAATGCCTACATTCCCTAGCACTGTGGTTTCATTTAATTATGTTTTGGAGTTGTTGAGGTGTAAGAGTGGATTGAATCATCATAGGTTCTTTTGCTTCCAAAGAGGGAAGAACATAAGAAACCAAAGAAGATGGGTCAACCACTTTCTCTTTATCTTTATACACTTGTTTAATGTGAGGAGGCATGATATGAGTTGTTTCATTTTCCCTTGGTCATTTAAATGATGGCAGGGAAGTGTGTAAGGGTGATTGGTTATTAGGTTGTATGGTTTTTTCAATTCCAGACTCAAGTTGTAGTATGGTTTCATCTATTATAGGAGGTGTGGAAGTTGATAGGGACATGTTACGAAGAGACAATTTGGTTATCTTTTTGGCTTTGAACTTTTGATAGGTTATGAAAAAGAAGTCCTTTTGAGGGGTGATGGGTTCCATGGGTTTAGGCCAAAAGGCTTCTAAGGAAAAGTTACCTTTAGATGATAATGGATTAAACCCACTATGGTGTATGGTAAATATTTCATTACCATGTGGAAACTTCAAACACTTATGAACCACTTATGGGACCACTTTCATTGAGCGAATCCAAGGGTGCCCCAGCTGCAAATGAAATTGATTTGATTGGGGAATAATTGAAAATGTTACATTCAAAGTTTTGGGTCCTATCTATAATGGGAGCATGATCGATCCGATTGTAGGACATGAAAAACTAGTGTGTCTTAATCCATGCAGTCAATTTATTATAATAATCTTGATAGAGATCATGTAATACTAAAAAATCTTTTATGATCACATTCTCACCATAGGTAGGATCTATTAATATCCCATTGGTGGGCTTATCATAGATTCCACTGGCTATATAAAGAGGACCATCAGGAATTTTTTGAAGTATATCTTTAGCAGAAAAAGTGATATCAAGAGATTTATTGTTTTGGACCTTATGAGGGATAATGTCTATCACACCCACAAGTTTATCCATAGGAGTAACTTGGGTAATAATAGGAATTATATCATGTTGTTCACTATTTGTATCAACATTCATTACATCAGTGTTTAAAGGTTCACTAGCCTTGACAAATGAGCTATTGTGTTTAGGCATGGGGTTGGTGAAAATTTGTAAATTTTGGTTAGGGGTGCAACAGACTTATTGCCTTGATCACTAACACCCACAATGGCCAAATAGCTTGAATCAATGAGGTCTTGAACTAAATGTTTTAGATGCTTGTAGTGTTCAAGGACATGTCCATTTTGGAAAGGAAAATGACAATAAGCATTAGGTTTGAAGGTGGGTGGTAATGGTTGGTTGGGATCAAGTGGTTTAAAGGGTGGCATAGTGAGCATGCATTGTTGAAGTAATTGGCTCATTGTGTTATGAAGGGTATTGGGTAAGGGAGTAAATTGTCTCTTTGGGTCCCCATAGGTATAAGGCACCACTGCTTTAACAACTACCACCTGATTTGGAACTGGTTGGGTTGGTGGTTGTAGTTGAGGAGGAAGATTGAATTGTAAGAAGCCCCTATTTGGTTTGCGAAAGTTTTGATTGTTGGTTTGATTGTTGTGTTCAAAATTTTTAGCTTGGTTAGAAGTGGATTTTGAATCACAAGTAGAAACCAAGTTACGATATTCACAGAAGGTTATACATAAATGCATAAACGAAGGGAATTTCATCATAGTAAATTTATCCTGAAGGTTTGTGTGCAAGCTTTTGATAAACATATTTTGTAGATGTGTATCAGGAATCTTGACATCAATTTGAGCATACAAGGATTGGTATTGTGAGATAAAATAAATTATTTTTTCATCTGTGTTTTGTCTACATCTCATGAGGTCAGCCATTTTCTTTTTAGGTGTCATGTGAACTTGAAAGTGACTTATCAAAGCATCCACCAATTCATTGAAGGAGTGAATGGAATGATTGGGAAAGTTGGAAAACCACTCAAAGGAAATATCTTTCAAGGTCCTTGGAAAATTTTTTGCTAAGAGTTTATCATCAAGGACAAAATCACTACATAAGGCTATATAAGCATTAACATGGTTGATAGGGTCTCCTTTACCTCTGTATTTCTCAAATTGAGGCATTTCTATCCCCTGTGGCATTTGGGTACGTAAGATTTCTAAGGATAAGGGGCTGCTACAGACATGATATGTGGGTGGAGTGGGTTGACCTTGGCTAATGGTGGAAAGTTGTTGCATGGAAGAAACGATGTTAAGGAGTTGTGTAAGAACATGGTTAGGGTAGGTGGTTCGATATGGAAAGGAAAATGGTAATGGAGTCTAAGTGATGTTAGGGGAAGTGAAAGGAATACTAAGGGGGGTGAAGGTGGTGGAGGGGACTTGCGATGCCACAAGAGAACTAGGAATTCTAGTTGGAATTGGGAAAGAAGTAGCTACGTAATTAACCTAGTGCATAGTTGTGGTGACTTGCAGATTGGTATAAGTTGGTATGGAGGCTATGGTTGAAGGGGGAGGAACTTGAGGTCCTCCTTCGCTTACAAGAATGTTTTCGGATTGGGTATTAGAAGAGGCATGTTTATTGTAAATCTTGGAAATTGTCTTCATAAATTGTAAGCCATCATCACTTTCAATCAAATGATGAAGGTTTTCAATTGTGGGTATGGCAATGGTGGAAATGTTTTCAAGTGACAAGTCTTGTTGTAAATGTGCAAAATCCTCATGAATATTAATGACCTTTTCTTGCAGGAGGGAGCTGTTTTGGGTGTCAACATTCATTGATGGAAAGGTGAAGGCATAGAAGTGGTATTGTCAATGTCTAATGCACCATTGTTCATACTAGGAGTAGGAGCTCTTGAGATCCCAAGGTACACAATGAAAGTTCTATCATGGGAGGCCACAAGTCTAGAACTTCATCTCACTAAAGTATTATCAATGGGGCACCAAAAAATCATACAAGTACCACAAAAGATAGGGTGAATAAAAATGAAAAGTAATCTAGGAGCTTTAAATGCAAATAATAGAAATTCTGCTAACTGAAACAAAGAAGTAACTATAGAAAACAAAAATGTAAGAAAATGCCAGAAAAATGCTAGAAATGTTGTTTGAAAAGTGCAGAGGGATTGATTCACCCAGGGTGGTGAATGCGTTCTAGTATGGTAGTTTTTTCTATTTTTTAGAAATTTTGATATGATTCTAATGCTCTACAAAATGCAATTAAGGATGCAGAATGCAATTTTTTTTTCAATGATATTCACTAATGTAATATGAGAAGTCCTAGAATGCAAGAACAAAACAATATCCTAATTGAATGTTGATGCAAATGTAATCTAGGATGCAATAGGTGAATGAAATTAGAAAGGAAAATTGTTCAAAATGTAGGTTCACCAAAATGAACTATAGATTTTTGGCACCTTGCACCTTTCTAGCTCTTTTAGGGTTTTTCACCTAAAAGGAGAGAGGTAGGGCCAAAAATGCTAAGGGGTTCATTCAAATTATGTTATGTGAGATGTTACCTAAGCTAAATGAAGTAAAATAAATGCAATTAAGTGATTTATATGATTGAATATGAATGCAAAACTAAGATTTAAGCTATGTTGGAAAACACACTGTGATATGCAAACAATGAACTAAAAGATGAATGAAACGTCAAACATAAAGAAACGGGATGAAACAGAGTGTACTTGGGCAAGATTTGAGGAATATGGAATCTGTAGAATGTTGTCTGGAATTACTGAAAAATCAACACTAGTACTTGTTTGCCCAGGGTGGCGAATTAGTCCTATTACTGGTGAAATCTATCGGGAATCAAGTTTCTTACCGTTGAGATCTAGAATCTAACAAAACCTAGATTTTAAGTCTTAAGGTGGGACTCATTCACCACTAGTGGCAAATCAATCCTCTCCCAAAATTTTGAGAAATCAGGAGACAACTATGCAACACCAGATTTGGAAATGTCTACTTGTTAGGTTTCCAAAGTCAATTATGTAGGAAAAAAAACATAAAACCTTCTCCTAGCTTGAAATAGAGTTGATTTGACTTGAATCACCTAGTTTACTTGTTGACCAATCTTTAATCACCTAAATTCTTGTAAACTCTAGATACAAGGGTCTGCAAACAAACATGCAAGAGGGGAAAAATGGTTGAGGGTTAGAAAATAGGGGTTTGCCTTGGTCAAACCCCATTTTGGTAATCAAATCCTTAAAAAAATAATGAAATGCATGAGAATGATAAACTAACATGCAAGTACTATCAACTTACCAAACCCTTGTTGATGAAAATATGAAGTAGTGTCAATGGATGCTCCAAAGTGCTTGAATAATGTTTGATTTGATGTTGTAAGGTGCTTGAACAAATTCTTGAATGAATAATTGAATGAATGGGGGTTAGAATGAATGTAAAATACTTATTTAAACAATATTGTGCCTTAGTAACCTATTGATACCACATTACAGATCGACATCAAGTATTTTTGAATAAAAATACGAAAGGAAATTCTAAATTTTTTGAATTTGGAGCTAACGGGGACTCATTCACCACCCATGGAAAATGGGTCCCACCTAGGATAGGTGAAAATGGGTGTTGGGAATTATCTTGTATTTAATGTTGTTTTTTGGGTTTACATTAAAAAATACACTTAATTAAAGCTTATAAGGAAATAAAAGGGTGCAGTAAAGCATAAGAAAGGGATAAATAGTGAAGTTATGCCTATACAAGTGTGAAATCTTGTTACAACACTTTACAACACTTCAAAATAGGACTTCTTTAGTGATGAAAAGGATATTTTTAGGTGAATTGTAATAAATAGAGTCTAGAAGAGTGTAGAAATGTTTTACAACACTTCACAACACCTTCACAAGACATCATTATTTGAATTTTAGTACCTAAATATGCATGTTCAAGCCATGTTACATCATAAAATCAAAGAAAAATAGATCAAACATCATGAAACAAGACCTAAAATGCCATGAAAATGACAAGGGGCCATTTTCTATGGCACATAGCTCAGTCAATAAACAAACACCTATTAGATATAGTTACGAAGCTAAATGAAAAGAATCCTAGGGAATTGCATTCCCTATTAAAATTTTCCTTATGGGTGGATAGAACCAAAGTAAATTCCACATTGGGAAACTCCCCTTACCACTTGGTATATGGAGTTGATCCCATATTGTTGGGAAAATTAAATATTTTGGTGTAGAGCAGGCTAGAATTTCTCCAACCAATCACAATTCAACAACCTTTTCAATTTGGAAACCCAAACTTGGTGTAACTTTGTTCACTATTTCTTCATATTGCCTTGTAGCATTCCAAATAGTGAATTTTCACCATATCTTGGAAATAAAACTTCAAACCCACAAATGAATCATAATTTTTTATACCCTTTATGCCCTTTTGCAACATATTGATTTTGTGCATAGACTTATTTTGTAACAACACCCTCAAAAATAGACTACTACAATGGAACTTGGTGAAATTAGCCTTGTTTTACAAAGCAACTTTGAGAAATACTTCTTCCTATCTATAAAAATTCATTCCATGAATCCTATTAGGTCACATTGGTTCTGAAAAAACAACTTTGATTAATTGGAACATCCACAAATTCACCAAACTTCAAAACCCTACTTCTACCTACACTCCTAAGCCTAATACATTGAGATATTAGGCTAGGGATTGATCAAACACTGACCTATCCCCATGGCCTACATCTAAAAGCATAAAAAAAAATAAAAAAAAATTGTAAATAATTCCATTCTACCAATTTGTAGAGGTTTCCACTAGTGGAATGGTTCAATAATCCATTTTCTTGATCACAGCCTCTTAACTTAGGGTTTTCAGACCACCTTCAATAAATTTCTTCTAAAATCCTTCAAACCATATGAAGTTAGTTCAAACCAAAACCAAAATAGATTTAATTCATCCCTCCATCAAATTCAATTCTCTACATATCATTAACACATAGTACGAAGCCATACAAAGTGTTGTAGCAGCAAATTTACTCAAGAAATTATAGAAAAACAAAGGCTTCTTATTGCTCGATCATGAAAAATAACTCCAGAAGATTTCCTTGAGCCTTTCAAGGCATATTTAAACATATCAAACTCCAAAACAGTGGTTCCAACCACTTTTCAAAAGACTTGACTGTTCCACTTCCAAAAACAACAAAAAAGTGCAAAGTTACTGATGCAACAAAATGACAAATTTACACCAACCAACCACACATGACCAAAAATAACTTAAAACATGTAAAAATGGTCTAAATAGACCTTATTACATCAAATATGACTCAAAACACCAAAAAACCCAACATTGGACCATATTTACAAAATGAAGCTAGGTGCCCCTACACCATACACCTGGGGAGGACAAAATCTCAAGCTCCACTTGAGATTAGCTCTTGCACTATGGTACCATTTTTCTTAATTTTTTCCTCTATCATCCATGTTTCATATTCATGAGAGGGACCTTGTCATTTAAGTAGGTACTCATTATACACCTTATGCCTAGTTATCTTTGCTTCCTTTGTGTCCAAAATGCTTTCAAGCTTCAATGGCTAACTTGGTGGTAAGTCCTTGACCCAATCTCCATCTTGAAATCCTGGTGTACCTACATATTCACCTACATACATAGATCCTTTAAAAGGATAATGGTTAGAAACATTGAAAATTGGAGAGATAGCCACTCCGGGAGGGAGTTCTATCTCATAGCCATTTGCACCAAATTTGTGGGCCACCCTACATGGTCCAAAATTCTTCATCTACAAATTTGTATATTTTCCCTTTGGTATACTTTCTTTCCTTAAATGTGCTAGGACCAAGTCTCCTACTTTGAATTGAACATCTCTCTTCTTCAAATCTACATGTTGATCAAGTATTTCTCCACACTCTTTTGAAGATTTCATTTCACTTGCTAATGTATATCTTTCATTTCAACTACAAATTCCTCTCCTTCAACACTCCTTTTCTCCATGCCACTCAAATATCTAAGCTTAAATGCTCCCCTTGACAGAGTCATTATATGCAATCTCAGCTTGGGGAGGAATGAGATCCCATTATTGTGAATACTCTTTTTTCAAACATATGATAAGGTTTCCAAGACTCCTATTGACAAATTTAGTTTTCCCATCTATTTGTGGATGATAGGCAGAGCTAAATGTCAAGTTTGTTCCCAAATTCTTCCAAAGGGTTCTCCAAAAAGTGTCCCACAAACTTACTATCTCTATCAAACACAATTTTCAATGGCAAGCCAAGAATTCTAACTACCTCCTTTAAAAATAACCCATCAATGTATGAGGCATCATTTGTGCATTTATAGGGTATAAAATGAGCCATTTTACTAAACCTGTCAATAATAAAAAATACACTATAAAACCCTCTTTGAGTTTTTGGTAAACCCAACACGGAATCCATGCTGATGGATTCCCATGGCCTATTTGGAATTAGAAATGGCTGATAAATAATTGCGTTTGTACTTGAACCCTTGGATTTTTAACAAATAACATAATTTTCAACAAACTTTTTGATATCACTTTGCATCTTTGGCCAATGACAATATCTTCTTACCTACTCTAAAGTTTTATCCACACTGAAGTAAACCCCTAAGCTTCCACAATGCTTCTCTTTAATTAGATTAGTCTTCATAGAGCATTTAGGAATACACAACTGAGCACCCTTAAACAATAATCCATCTTGTATCAAGAAATCATAATATTCCTCATGAAAAGTGCCATGGAACTGATTACAAACAACATAAACATCCTTGAAATCATCATCTCCTTCATACATACCTTTCAAAGCATCAATACCTACATTTTGGAGTAGAATTTCTTGCACCAACATTTGTCTTCTGCTCAAAGCATCTGCCACCTTGTTTGACTTCCTTTTTGTGTGTTTTATGGTGAAAGTGTAGCTTTGTAGGTACTTCACCCACTTTCACATGTCTATTTTTGAGTTTGTCTTGGCTAATCAAGAAACTCAAAGCGTGGTTGTCAGTAAAAATAATAAACTCTTTAAGAACGAGATAATGTCTCCACTTTTTCAATGCTTGAACCATGGCATACAATTCCAAGTCATAAGAGTACTTCTTTGCTTCATTAAGATTCTCATTGAAAAAATGCTATAGGTATGCCCTCTTGACTCAAGACTACTCCTTGAATTGCATACCCACTTGCATCACATTCAATTTTGAAAACCTTATTAAAATCAGACAATACTAAGATGGGTTGTTGTGCTATCTTTTCTTTCAAAATTTGAAATCCTTTTTCTACCTCATCAAACCATATAAACCTTTCCCTTTTATCCCCTTTGATTGTATCAATAATTGGAGAACAAATATGACTGGAATTCCTTATAAATTTTCTATAAAAACTAGCAAGACCATGGAAAATTATTACCTCACTAACTAAAGTTGGAGTAGGACAATTCAAAATTGCTTCTACCTTGTTGGGGTCCATCTTCAAAGTGCCTTTTGAAATCACAAAACCAAGGTAGACCAAATCCTCCTTCATGAATTCACACTTTTTCAAATTGATCATCACCTTTTCTTCATTCAGCCTCCTCAACACCATGTCCAAATACTCCAAGTGTTCCTCTTTAGTCTTACTAAACACAAGAATAGCATCCAAGTATAGAAATACAAAATTTCCTATGAAAGGCTTCAAAACTTCATTCAATAGTCTCATAAAAGTGCTTGGTGCATTTGAAAGCCCAAATGGATTTACCATCCATTCATACAACTCTTCATTGGTTTTAAAGGAAATTTTCCACTCATCCCCTTCTCTTATTCTAATCTAGTGGTAGCCATTTTTGAGGTCAATCTTTGAAAAGTAACAAGCTCCTCCTAAACAATCCATCAAATCCTCCATTCTTGGTATAGGAAACCTATACCTTATAGTTATTTTTTTAATTTCCCTTGAATCAGTACACATTCTCCAATCTCCACCTGTTTTAGGTGTCAAGACAGTAGGGACAACACATGGAATTAAACATTCTCTTATGAGACCCTTGTCAAGCAATTATTGAATCTATTTTCTAATCTCTTCATTTTGTTAAGGAGTCATTTTGTATCCATCCTTATTGGGTAGGTTTACTCCTAGTATAAAGTATATGTGTTGGCTCACATCCCTTAATGGTGGCAAAGGAAAAGGGAGCTCATCTGCAACAATATCTTGATACTTGTTCAACAAGGTTTGTACTTCTTTAGGCACATCTTCAAGTTTTGTTGTTGTCATAATAGATTTAGGTCTTATTATAATTGCATAACCTTGTCCACATTCTTCTTTCACAGTTTTCAAGAATTATTTTTCCCTAACCAACATGACACTTGATCCAAATTGTGTGTCTACATTTCAATCCATTATAATAAGACTCCAAATAAAACTATCACCTATGTATTTTTCTATCCATTATGATTTTCTTTTCTATCATATTTCTAGGGTCCTCCTAATAGTAGATGACAAACATCCATACAGATGATATCACACAATATATTGTCTTCACACTCCCCAATATTGAATTCAACCCATGTTTTATCATTCACTAAGACTTGTTGACCCTTATTCAACCAAGAGACCTTGTAAGGTGTGGAGTTTGGTATTCTTTTCATCTTTAACTTTTCAACCATCTCCAAAGAAACCAAATTATCAGTAGAACTGGAATCAACAACAAACTAACATACCTTGCCTTCAAATTTGTAAGTGGTTCTAAACAATGACTTTATTTGTGGAGGCTCCTTCACCACAAGGACCTTGAGCAATGTTCTTCTCATCATCATGGATTCTCCAACCTATGGATTAGCACGCTGAGAAGGAGAGTTAACACTCTCACAATATTCTTCTTACACCAATTGTGTTCACATTTCACCACCATGTGATGTATGAAGTTGTTTCTCCAGGAATTTCCATGCTTGATGGCAAAACTGATTGCACTCATAGCATCTTCTAGAGAAGTTATTTGACCCTCTACCTTTTCCAATAAATCTACCTCTACTATTATATCTCCTACCTCTAAAACTAGCTCTTGATTTTGAGCCTTGATCTCTATTGCCACTTGTCTCACCTTGTGCTTTTTTTGATTTCCCTCTTCCTCCAAGTGTTCCTTTTCCCTTGAAGTTCTTTCCTATTCCTCTACTTTATTTTTCCCGCTTCCTTTTCAACTTCTCTTTTTCCCTAATAGCCAATTGAAAGCACTCTTCCACCATTCTAGGGGTGGAAAGACTCAATTCATCTTGGATATTGAACCCTAACCCATTTATATACCTTGCTATCTTTTCAAGTTCATCCTCAACATGACCTGATCTAATGCTTAATTTATGAAACTCCTCTATGTAGGCCATGACATCCATCTCCTTTTTTTTGATATCTTGAAGCTTTCTAAAAGTCTGAATTGTATAGTCACCATGCAAGAATTGGATCTTGACTTTGGACACCATCCTATCCTATGAATTAATTTTTATTTTCCCTTGTTCACTCTCTCTTCCTACACATAATTTCACCAAGTTAGGGCAGGGCCTTTAAACTTAGTTTTATAAAATTTCACCTTTTGTTCATCTGCTACCTTGTTGTATTCAAAATAATTGTCTAGTGCATCAACCTAATCTAACAACTCTTAATTATCCATCTTCCTACCATACATGGGAAATTCCATTTTCACTTCAGGATTATCTCCCTTGATGGCCTTCAGCATCTTAACCATCCTCATCTCTTTAGGATCCAAGTCTTGCTCATGGGATCCACCTTGAGGGTTTTCATTCTCACCCTCTTCCTCTTCCTCTCGGTCACTCTCATCTGTAGTGGCCTTACCTCTTCTTTGGTTTGTTTCAAGTGCTGCAATTCTAGCTAAAAGAGTTTCCTAAGACTCCTTCATCAATCTCATTTCCCTAGTAATGATTGCACTTCCCTTTGAAGGCATTTTGTCCTCTTCAAATTGCAACTTTTCCTAAAATGACCAAAACCTATCCTCTGATACCAATTTTATATAAATTATGGTAGAATTTCTCTAACCAATCACAATTCAACAACCTTTTCAATTTGGAAACCCTAACTTGGTGTTTTGTTCACAATTTCTTCATATTGCCTTATAACATTCCAAACAGTGAATTTTCACCATATCTTGGAAAGAAAACTTCAAACCAACAAATGAATCACCATTCCTAATACCCTTTATTCCCTTTTGCAACATATCAATTTTGTACATAGACATTTTTTTGTAGAAACACCCTTAAAAATAGACTGCTACACTAGAACTAGGTCAAATTAGCCCTATTTTACAAAGAAACTTTGAGAAATACTTCTTCCTATCTATCAAACTTCATTACATTACTCCCAATATGTCACATGGGGTCTGAAACAAAAACTTTTGTCAATTGGAACATCAACAAATTCACCAAACTTTGAAACCCTACTTCTAGCTACACTGTTAAGCCTAATACATTGAGATATTAGGCTAGGGCTTGATCAAACACTACCCTACCTCCATCCCCTACATCTATAAACCTAAAAAACATGAAAATAAACCTAGCTAATTCCATTCTAGTGATTTGCAAAGGTTTCCACTAGTGGAATGGTTCAATAATCCATTTTCTTGATCAAAACCTCTTAACTTAGGGTTTGAAGACAACCTTCAATAAATTACTTCTAAAATCCTTCAAGCCTTATGAAATTAGTTCAAACCAAACCCAAAATAGAGTTAATTCATCCCTCCATCAAATTCAATGCTCTTCAGATCATTAACACACAATATGGAGGTGTATAAAGTGTTGTAGCAGCAAATTTACTCAAGAAATTATAGAAAAACAAAGGCTTTTTATTGCTTGATCATCAAAAACAACTCCAGAGGAATGTCTCAAGCCTTTCAAGGAATATTTAAACATATCCAACCCAAAACCAATAGTTCCAACCACTTTTCAAAATACTTGATCGTTCCACTTCTAAAAGCAACAAAAAAGTACAAAGTTGTTAATGCAACATTTGCAACAAAATGACAAATTTACACCAACTGAACCCATATGACCAAAAATAACTTAAAACATGTCAACCTAGTCTAAATAGACCTTATTACATCAAATATGACTCAAAGCACCAAAAAATCCAACATTCGACCATATTTACAAAATGAGTCTAGGTACCCCTGCACCAAATTTGCACTTGGTAGTTTGCTCAGAATTACATAGGATTAGATGAGAAGATGGAAGCTCAATTTATTCAGCTGATGTGTTTAAAAGAAAAATTAAAAAAGGTGATAGATCATATTACCAAACATCATTCAGTTGTGAAAATTGGTTCGACAATTTAAGAGATAAAATAAAATTGACTACAATATTAGACTTAGTTCTATGTTGGGATAAATCCCATGAATGAAAAGAATACCATGGTAAATTTAAAAAAATTATGGGTAGGTCCTTATCAAATATCAAAATTATTGGGAGATAGTACCTATAAATTGAAAACCTTAGCTAGAGAGGACATTTTTGTAGCATTGTAAATTATCACCCTTGACAATTTCACACTATGGTTTTTCTTCCCCTAAATTATTGAGCCTAATTTAGTCCCTAAATTCCTAAATTATATATTCTATAAGACATTTATAGCACTTTTTGAGAAATTGTATGCATTGAACAAATGTATCCAGCTATTATTCTACCCTTGAAACTTAATGTCCTGAAGAATAGGGCCAGGTCCCATTTTCCCTAGGGCGTATGGGTCTTATTTTTTTGTGGAAGAATTTTGGATATGTTGGGTTGGGCATCTTAACATTCAAAATTCAACCTGTAAATGTCGGCTATTAGGATTTAATTCTCAAGAAATTAGAGAAATGCTTAGAAATACCTAATTATTGCATCATTTTCAATCTAACTAGAAAATTATTGGTTAACTTATGATCAAGAGCACTATAAAGTAGGTCAAGAGAAAAATTTAAAAGCTTAATTGATGCAATTTAAGATCCTAACATCATGTCAAAATTTATGTGAGTTTATGTGTATTCATATTATCATGATTTTGTGAAGGCTAACACTTTTGTAGGTCTCCAAAGCACTCAAGCAAACCAAGGAAGCAAGATCCAAGACCTTGAAGTGATGTGCATGACTTGAATTCTTAAAAGAAGTCATTGCAGGGTGGTGAGTTGTAGAACTTTGTGATTTCATCATTCCTTCCTATTCATTATCATTTTATCATTGACATTTCCATTATGGAAGTGGAAACACTTACATGGGGCTTGACTAAGGCAAGCCCCTAAATGGACCAGCATTTTCCATCTCTTTGAATATGTAGATTTCAAGTTGAAGAGGATTAAAGAAATCTTGAAGAAAAATTGTTATTGTATTTAGAACTGTTAGTGACAAGTTTAAAATTATTAATACTTTCCTATACAACATGGGCTTAGATTTTTTCCTGCTTGATTCACATAATACTTATCACTAAACAACATGCAAGGAAATATTTAAGAGATTTGTGACTGTTTTAACTAGGTTAGGAACATCTAGTTTCCATGGAAATTTGTGTAGGCTCACTTTTTTTCAAAATATTTTTCTTCTCTATTATTAGTGAAATATACTAACTAGTTTTATTTTCCTTAGGTTTTTGTGAATTTTCAATTACCTAAAATTATTTATATGTCACCTATGACATTAGGTAGGTTGATTATGAATCATTTCCTTTGTACTTTATGGTTAAAATTACCCATAAATTATAAAACCCCATCATGTGAAGGAGGTTCCCCTCTCAAAGGAAGATGAGAATCATTAGCCTCATAAAAATTTCTCCATTTGTTGATTTATTTTTATCACTACCAATTGGGCTATTTATGTAAAATTGTAGTGACAAAACCTTTTACCAATAATATTTTAATAATATTTAAATTGAATGATTGATTGTTATGTTTGAGCCTCTAACTCTTGGTGTTTAAAATTCCAATAAATTTGATCCCTTTATTAACCCATCCAAAAATATATAAATTAAAATCGATGCATGCCAATTTCAAGACTCTATGCAAGAAAAAATCATGCGATAGGTTTGAGGAGTAATTAGAGATCAAATATGAAGTAGTGCATCCACTTATCTTAGGTTTATATGTGTTGTTAGTTAGTTAAATTAATTTTATATGCATTCCTATTTCCTCTAATTGGAGGTTATACTTAATTATAGATGGGATATGTTAGTATATCTTAACTTGTCTCTTTCATGCTCATGTTTATATGTACATGCACTTAAATCCATCAAGTTTTCTATCAAACATTTTTCATTATCATCATCAATCTTGTGACCTACTTGGAGTGCTTCCTACATTCCCCTTTCTTACTCTAACTCTATTTAATACTCAAAGGCCAAGTTGAAGTATCTTTTTTTTAATATTATTTGAAATTTTATGCTTTCATATTATCTTTTGGATGAAAAATAGATAAATTTCCATGTTCAAAGTCCATAAAAATGTTTAAAGAAAACATTCAAAATTTTCATAGGAAGGAAGAGTCTATTCAGATTCAAGATTTTGAAATCTATTTGAAATAAATAGTGGGTTATGGGTAGAAAAACTAGACTTAATTTATGCAAAAGGTGTATGGTGGATGTTAGCTATAACAATAAGAATATTTATATTTTAACTAAAAAATCCTCTAAAGTTAATTTTTTTATGTTTTACAATGTCACTTATTAGTTGAAATAGCAGTATATACTTTTCCTTGAATTTCTTCATCCTACATAATTTCATCATTCCCCTACTTTCCTACTATTTATTCATGGTCTACATTGTGATCATCCTAAAAACTAGTTGAGATTTCTCTTAGAATAAGAAAATTACTTATTTTTGTTTTGATAAGAGGGATAAGCGAGTTTTCACAGGGGACCCAAAACCCCTTGAAGTAACAATCTGAGGAAGAGACCAAAGCAGTGAAAAATAGAAAAACTGCCAGAAAGATAAAAACCAGCATTAGCAGGCAGCAACAAAAAGCCTTAAAGAAACCAGAAAAAGGCCAGCAAACAGAAAAAGCTGGGCCCGACCACAGCTAATTCATAGAATTCAGGAGCTCATCCGCAACCTCTTCCAAGTCCACCATTTCCTGGACCCCCTCCATAAAAATCTGAGTCATGTTTGGGGTGGTCAGGGCTTTCCTTTTCGTGCTTGATCTGGTACGTTTAGAGATTCCAGCTTCCTCGTCCTAGTCTTTCTCCTGATCAAGATCGACAATCAGAGCTCTCTTCTAGGTTTTCTCCAGTCTTTCGGACATTGCCCGATGATAACAGAGTTATGTCTGGCAATTCTACAGTTTTTCTCAGCAATTTTTTTCATAGTACCTTTGATTTTTTCAATATCATTTTCGAATGTGTTGTCCTTTTGAGTAGTGTCCTTCACATTGTAATTCTTCTCCGCTTCGAGCTGAATAAACCCTGCAACTTTGGCTTCAATTTCCCCCAGCTTGCTATGAAGAGACAAATTTTTTGTTTTTAGCTCACTTATTTCATGAAAAACCCATTTGGCAGAATTCAACTGGTCCCGAGAGCAGCTCTTGGCATTACCAATGAAGTCAAAAGGGGGCTCACATTTAGAATTGACCCCAAAAAACACCGACTCCGCACCTCTCGGGGGGGTAAAGTTCTCCTGTTGGATATTCTGGGGAACGTGGGGGTCCTCAAGATTAACCCCGGCCGCCTTAGCAGAAACAACAGGGGATTCGTCGGGGTAGGAAACAAGCTTATTAACCGGAGAGCTAGAGCCCGCCAAATTGGCATTAGGGTTAGTGCGGCCAGAGGCAGAAACAGAGCAGGCGCCAGAAGGTTGAGGGGAGCGGCCAGAGGCAGAAGGGGGGGCAGAGGAGGTGAAGAGCTCTTGACACAGTCGGGGGAAGCTTTGGTATCAGAAATGCTAGGCTCAGTATCATCTTCATCAAGCTCCAAAGGGGCTATAGGGTTTGGAAGGGCAGGCATATTCTGAAAGTGCTCATAAATGAGCCTTAAAAGACCCGTGTGAAGAATCAGGTATCTTTTAGGGCTTCTACTGTGATCAGAAAAGCTATTTCTCAGGGAACAGAGCAAGAAGAAGGGGATAGAGACACACACCTTATGTCAGAAGTGATTAAGCAGCACGAAGTGATATCCATAAACCCTAGTGAAGTGGCCATCGAGAGTGATGTACTCCATGATAACCCTTAACACTTTTCTCCATAATGCTTTAATATTGTCCGCTTCATAGTAACTATTCGTCGTCTTGACAAGTTTTTGCTTCTCCATTTCAAATTTGGGGAACCTCAACATAGCTTCGTCAAAGAATTTCCTATCTCTAAAGAATTTATGCTCTTCCATCAAAATGCTAGTCACCTCCGCAATCAAAGCTTCATCAATCTAAACTTTCCTCTGAAAGAGGAGAACCTCCCCATTGTTCCAATTCTTCTCAAAGAAATTTGTAATCTCCTCCTTAGGGCCATGGAGTTTCTCAATGAATGGAAGTAAGCCACCTCTTCTTATTTTACTCCAAGCTTTGGCGTTCTTGGTGTGTGACTCAAAGCTGGTAGGTTCAACCCTCTTCTGTTCCCCGCCCATTTTAGAGATATTAGTTCAAATACTGTTACAGACAGAAAACCTGTTCCAGATAGTTCCTTTGCTTCGCAGGACCCACAAAGCATGCCAAAGTAAATAATTTATCAATCAGATCCTCTCGGCCCCATTATATCTTCTAATTTTGCTATTCATGACTCGTACCTTCCTCATTATTACAAGATGCCACCTTTTTTTTGTTCACCGCATCAAGCTCCAATAAGGCTTGGACATTGAAGTGGAGGTCAGTCTTTTTATGCCACGTGAGGATTTTGTCACTCTTAACTCCCTCATTGGCAAAAAAATCTGCAACTGCGTTCGCCTCACGATAAGCATGAGTTATTCTTATTCTGTCAAACTTACTAAGTAAGGCCTTGGTGTCATCAATCCAATTTTTTATCGACCATGCTGGCTGGGACCTACCACAAAGGAAATCAATTATATTTTTTGAGTCACCTTCGAGCCATAGATTTTTGCAATTAATTCCCACAACCATGTTGATTATATAATAAGCCCCCGCCGCTTCCGCCACGTGATTGGTTTGGACCCCCAGAGGAGTGGCAACAACTCCCATAAAGTTACCTGCTGAATCCCTTAAGACCCCACCACACCCAGCCTTTCCTGGGTTTCCTTTGGCCGCACCATCAAAGTTGGCTTTGGCCCATCCTTCCATAGGAAAACTCCAGCAAACACCATCCCTAGATTTTTTGGTAGAATTAGGGGCATTGGAAATATCCCATTTAATTCTCCATTCCCTGGCAATCAGGCTGTCAAAAGGAGAACAAACCACAGTCTCAACCTTGTCTTCCCTAAAGGGGACAATAGAGAAGTTTTCTTTGATCATCCTAAGAATTCTCTCAAACACAATTTCCTCCGAAGACTCCTTATCCCTGAAGATCCGGTTGTTTCTCTCTTTCCAAATTCCCCAAGTCACATGGGGGAACGAGAAGGCCCACAGTTTTTTAATAAAGGGGTTAAAGAGGGGGGTTTCCATTGAGCAAAAAAATCCTCAACCGATTCCGGAGGGACCCAAGAAAAATGCCAGCATTTCAGAAGCTTGTCCCAAACCAAGGAAGAGAAAGGACAATGGATAAAGAGGTGATTAACCAATTCAACATTGTTTTTACAGAGGTAGCATCTATTGGGGATTAGAAATCCTCTTTTCCTGAGATTATCCATAGTAAGAACTTTATTTTGCAGCAAAGACCAGAAAAAAATGTTAACCTTAGGTAAGAGATGCTTGATCCAGGCTTGCGATCACAGAGGGGGAGGGTTAAGAGCATGAGAAATCCGGGCAAAGGAAGAAGAGACAGAAAAGCACCCAAAAGGCTCATACTTCCAGATAAGACTATCCTCCTGATTTAAACAAAGTCTGACAGCATTCAAGGAGGAGTAAATAGAGACCATCACAGGGTTTATCAAGGGAAGATTGATCCACTTACCATCCCGCCAGTAGTCTTTAACAAAAAAGAAAAAAGTATCTTTACAAAACTCAACCATCTACTGAGATTCCCATCCTGAGACAACGGTTCATCACGCAGCCAACAATCATCCCAAAATCTAACCTTGTTTCCATTGCGAACCTGCCATTTCAATCTCAGTTTCACCACCTTTATCCCTTCAGTCATGTAGTTCCAACAACTTGATCCTTTCGGGAGATTGGGATTCTCAATAAGATCTTTGAGGGAATTATTATTCTGCAGGTACTTGCTTTTAATTATTTCACTCCATTCACCAGAGGAAGAAAAAAGTCTCCATATCTGTTTAGCTAGGAGCGATTTGTTCAGCACTCTGATTTTTCTTAGCCCTAGGCCTCCATCCTTTTTGGATCTGCAAACCAAATCCCATCCTACAAGAGGCATTCTTTTTATTTCTTCAACTCCAGACCAAAGGAATCTCTTTTGAATCTTCTCAATGGTTTCAACATATTTGGAAGGGATTTTAAAAAGACTGAGAGCATAGATGGGGAGATTCTACAAGGAAGCTTTAAGAAGCTGGAGTTTTCCGGCTTGGCTTAGGCGAGCTCCTTTCCAGCCAAAGAGTTTTTTCCCAAATCTATCAACCAGAGAGATCCAAAAAGTATCCAGAGGTTTTAAACAAAGGGGCAAACCCAGATAAGTAGTAGGAAGGGACTCAATCTTGCAACCAAGAATTCCAGTTATCTTTCTCTGTCTTTGCAAAGGTGTGTTAAAGAAAAACAGCGAGCTTTTTTGCTTATTTATCACCTGACCAGAAGCTCTGCCATAGGTATCCAACAGTTTCTTCATCTCTTTAGCTTCCGAGACAGCAAACCTTCCCATAAGCAAAGTGTCATCCACAAACTGTTGATGAGAGCATATAAGATTGTTCGATGACAGTTTAAGCCCCATAATAGATCTTTGAGCAACCAATTTACTCATGTTTCTACCTAACACCTTAGCCATAATCGTGAAAAGGATAGGAAAAATGGGATCTCCCTGTCTTAACCCTCTAGAACTCCGGAAGAAAGTGGAAGGGGATCCATTAATAAGAACCACCACAAAAGCAGAAGTGATAAGTTGTTCGATGAGCTACAAAACCCTTTCATTGAAACCATAGGATTTTAAGATCTTAAACAGGAAATTCCAATCCACCCTGTCATAAGCCTTTGAAATTTCAAGCTTAAGAAGAAATCCTTCTGATTTAGAGACCAAGAGGGAATGAACATTCTCATGAGCATGGACAATAGAGTCAAGAATTTGTCTTCCAGGTACAAATCCATTATGTTGAGGGGCAATTATAGAGGGAAAAATAAGAAGCAGCCTAGAGGTAAGCATCTTCAAAATTATTTTATAGAAGGAATTACAGAGGCTAATAGGTCTAAAACCTTCAAAATCCTGCACTCCAGGTTTTTTGGGGATAAGGACCAAGAAAGTTGCATTTAACTCCTTTAGCAGATTTCTAGAATGGAAGAACTCTTTCACCGCCTTCTCAACATCCTCCCTTGCAATGTCCCAGAACTAATGGAAGAAAAGTAAAGGGAAGCCATCAGGACCAGGCGCTTTGCTTCCTTCAAAAGAAAAAACAACTTTTTTAATTTCCTCACTGGTGGGTATTGCTGTTAACATTTCATTGTCTCTAGAATTAACAATCCTGGGGATAGCCTCCAGCAGCTGATTTTGATCTTCTAAGTTAATATCCTCTTTCTCAGACAGGAGATTCTTGAAGAATAGGACAACTTCTCTCCTAATATCCTCTTCCTCCTCATAAGTTCTACCATCAACCACAATCTTAGAAATTTTGTTAGTTGCCCTGTGTTTAGAAGCTGAAAGATGAAAGTATCTGGTATTTTTGTCTCCAGCCTTTAGCCAAAGAGCTCTAGATCTTTGTCTCCAAAATTCCTCTTCTCTAGTAATTATCTCATGAAGTTTTGAGAGAATCTCATTTTCCTTTTCCTTAGTTTCATTCACATAGCCTTCCTTCTGAATTTGGTTTTGGATTTCAGACAGCCTAAACTGAAGATCAGATTTGATTTGAAAGATATTGCCAAAATACTCTTTTTTCCACTTTCTGAGATTCATTTTAACTTCTCTTAGTTTTTTGGCAATTCTAAATAAGGCAGTACCCTTAATTTTAATATTCCACCATTTCCTTATTTCCTCTCGGAGGAGAGGATGGGAAAGCCACATCTTCTCAAAGTGAAAGGGAGTATTCCTCTTAATCTTAGGAGTCAGCAACGAAACTAATAGGGAAATGGTCAGAATCTATCCTAGGGAGGGTTTTCAAAGAGCAGCAATAATTTAAAAACCAGATATCAGAAACAAGGGTTCTGTCAAGTCTCACCTGGATCAAATCAGACAGAATTCTTCTATTTGACCAAGTGTAAGAGCTCCCTTGCAAGTCCAGGTCGATCAAGGCATGACTGTTGATGAAATCCAAGAGATCTTCTTTGCTTTCTTCATTAATCTGAGAACTGCCAAACTTCTCACCCTGAAGGAGAGGTGAATTAAAATCTCCCATGACAACCCAGGGGTCATTTTGAAAGATATTTCGAAAAGCAGCCAACTCTTTCCAAAAATCCTTCCGAGCTTTTTTACAGTTCAGAGCATAAATATTAGACTGGATCCAACTGAAATTGTCTCTAATATGAGTAAATCTAGTGGCAACATGGTTAGGACGAGAAAAAAGAGGATCACCTCTTATGACCATACAGTTCCAAAAAGTTGCAACCCCACCAGATGCCCCAGTAGAATCACTGCCCTGAATGGAATAGTGTTGGAACAAAGAAATCTTTTCAACCTTTTCACTTAACATTTTGGTTTCCTAAATGAGGAGAATATTAGGCTTTTGGTCCCGAGCAAAATTGTGTAAAATATCTTGCTTGTGGGGATTATTTAGTCCCCTAATATTCCAGGATAATAACTTCATGGGAATTTAGGAGAGAGAAGAGAGAAGGAGTTCCATGATGGTTTTTTGGAAACCATCCACAATATCTTAAAAGCTATGGTGCTCTCTTATCAAATTTTTGGGTCTTCTTCCTTTGGCCACAGAAATTGCCCCACAGTCCGCTTTTGCTCTCGATCTTGTTGAAATCTCACAGGGGGTGATTTTGATTTTGATCTTCGATTTTTTCTTCTTTTTCTTAGAAAACACCTCTTCTCTATCTGTATCATCTTGACTATCTGATTCTTTGCTGGACTCCCATTCTTTTTCAGAAAGGAATTTCTGTTCCTAGGGGAGGGTATCCATGAGACCATTCCTGGATGGCAGGGAGTTACTTCTTTCAAGAATGCTTGCCTGGCTAGGGTCCGAATAAGTGTCTTTAACAATATCAAAAGAAGCCAGGTCCGTATAGTATTCAACACCTGGGTTATTTGTCCCGACTGGAGACACAACCAGGGGAATGCCTACCTCAAGAGAGAGACCTTGAGAAGAAATATCATCCAGCCCTGGCATCTCGGGGTCCCGGAAGATGGGGCTAATCTCTGATGTAAAAGAAACATCTGACTTGCTAAGGGCTAATTTCCCTACTTCCCATTCCACACTTTTCTCTTTGTCCTGAGAATCAGCGATAAGCTCCAGAATCAAAACTTGGGGGGTCTGGATGGCAGAGCCTTCATTTCTAGCTTCATCAGACATATTGTATTGAGAGCCATCCGCCTTGCTTAGAGCCAAGATCCCAGCAAAGTAGTCCATTCCTTCTCCTTTATCTTGAGGACCAGTCTTAATCTCAGAAGCAAGAGCTTTAGGGGCTTGGGTGGTGGAGCCTTCATTTCCAGCTTCGCCCGAGAGGTTATCAGGGGTTTCAACAATCTTTCCCACTATCTCCATAACACATTTGTCCTCCTGCTTCTTTTTCCATACCACTTTTGAGGCCCTTTTAGGTTTTTCAATTTCTTTTACAACCTTAAGGGGGCAATGCTTCGCCCAATGACCAAATTTTCTGCATTTGAAGCAGGCGAAAGGGATGGTCTCAAACTCAATAGCTTGTGACCAAGAGCCGAGTTTTGAGTGGATCTCCATAGAGGAGGGAAGATCTGCTTCCTGAGAGACACCAACACATATTCTGGCAAACACCAGTCTCCTTCTAGCAGCAGTCATAGGGTCAATCGATAAAAGCTCCCCAAAGGAGCTGGCTATCCCCCTAAAAACATCCTCATTCCAATATTCCAGAGGAAGACCATGAAGCCTAGCCCAAACTGGAGCATTCTCAAAGATGGAATCCGATAGATCTAAGTTTGAAGACCATTTCTTAAGTATGAGAGTTGATTTCCCAATAACCCATGGTCCTCTGCATCTTACAGCCTTAATATCATCCAAGTTCGAGAACTCAAAAGTAAAGAACCCTTTTGGGAGGGCCGCAACAGAAACACTACCATTTGTTCTCCATTTTTTTCTGACGAAATCCCTAACAATCTCAATATTTGGCCTTTGACCCATGAATTTGCCAACCAAGGAGTTTTCCATTATAGCGATGTTATGATCAATAATCTCATCTAGAATAGAAATTGCAAATTTTCCAACTGAAGGGTTGGAGATGTTGCGCACAGGGGGAAAAAAAGACTTACCATTAGGTTTAACCCCAAATAGTGAGGCCCACTTCTTACGTTGCCCACCGATCGTGTCACCAGACCCAGCTGGACCCTTGAGGTTATCTTTTGGACAGTCACCGACAGGAATAACAGGGGGAGGGACCGGACCCCTAGGTCATCTGCACGCTTTTTTGGGGAGTCCTCCCGTTCCGGCTCCTCCACGCTTTTCTTCTTACACGAGGTAGGCCTGTGACCCACCTGGGCCTTCGCAGATCCATCGCCATCACCCTGCTCAATACCAGTAGATTCAAAAAACCGGTTTTCCCGCCCAGCACTCCACTCCCGACCGCTCGCCATCACGATTACTATTTGTATTTATTACCAATCACATGCTAGAAATTTTCTACCTAAAGTAAATATATACAAATAGATCTAGAGACATTCTCTACATAAAAATCAATATAATTTGTCCTTTAGATGTTTTTAAGCCTCACCTCCTTTTTATAGCTCGATATAGAATAATCGTAATCCTAAAAAATTCTCGTTTGGGACCATCATAGAAGAACCAATCTCTCTTATAAAGTGATAATTTTTTTATCTTTAACAGTTATAGGGCACCAACCTTAATTACAACATTTTAACACATACCAAACCAATGGTTACTAGAAAATCACACCCAAAATCCTCCAAAATGGATGCACTAGATGGAGTAGGGTATAATGGGGTAGCAAAGAGAGTGCCCCTGCATTCATGAAAATTGAATAAGGTGGGTGGACAAGGGTCATGCCATTTTCATTTAGCACCTTGTAATGTTTGAATAGAAAAAATATTGTCCATTTAAAATTATCAAGCTCCATCTAGCCTTTACAATTTTTGAAATATTTTCCCTTTACTTTATTGGGCCTTAGAACAAGTTATGCATTATATCTCTCACACCTTCGATAAGTACTATTTATTTCTTCTAATATCATGTTAGGCTCCTTAGAATTCTTGGGCTTCTAGAGGGTTTCATGCAATCTTGCAAATCCTCAACATAGGATCATTTTATTTGTTTTTCAAATTACCATATATAAGCAAGAATCTTCATATGGCCCTAACAAGCATAGGTGCCTCATTTCATCAGCTACCAACTAACACTGATGCTTCCATATTTCTCTATCGACCTCTCACTCATGTTAAACCTTCCTTGCACATCATACCTATGATAGGATTATAGATCCCAAAACTTTAGCATACACAAGGCAAAGACAAGTATCTAAAACATCCCCTAACACTAATACTTGGTATGAGTACTGGACCATCCCAAAAATCTGATGTACACAAGGAAAACATAAGTATGTTAGACATCTCCTAACACTAACACCTAGGAAAAGAGTATAGAATATCTTGAAACTCCAATGAGCACCCTTCAAATGCTAATGGTAAGTCACCAAGGAAATGAAGGGGTCAACAAAGGAAGAAGACCATGTTGAGGAGGAGGGCAATAATACACCAATAAAATCCCATCAAACTCACACATGGGAAAATACATTCTAGACCCATGATAAAATAATTTCTCAATTTTGACCAAAGCCCTAACACATCGATTGAGAAAGGATAACAAAGCTAAAGTTTGAATGATTACATCTATTACAATGATATTTCAAAATAATTATCACATCATTTTACTTCTGGTCAAAATAATTTTCTCACCATTTTACTTTTGGTAAGGAAAAAAAGAACTATATATCCCAAAGATGCAATTAGAATAAAATCTTGGTACAATCACTCATTACTTCATCCTTCAGTAAAATTCATATGTTTAAGAGAACTAAAAGACAAATTATATAAAATAACAAATATTAAACAAGAAACAAGAGAATATTATGAGAGCAAATAAAAGTCATGGATTCAAGATTTTATCATGAGATTCAAATATATTAGTAAATGTGAAATTATCAAATTGAAAAAACATTTATTTATGAACATTTATCAAACTCCAAACTTAACATGTATATAAAATTATTATAAATTTCATTCTATCACTTATAATATTACACACAAAATCAATTCTATTACAAAACAAATTCTTTTATTACAATAGTTTAAAAAAAGTACTATATGATAAAATCACATTGTTTGTTTATGAACATCTACCAAATTCTAAACTTAATGTATATAAAGCTATTACAAATTTCATTCTGACACTTAGAATATTACAGATAAAATCAATTCTAATACAAAAGAAATTCTTTAATTACAATAATTTAAAAGAAATACCATATAATTAAATGAAGTTGTTTGTTTATGAACATCTACCTAATAAATTAAACTTAACGTATATATAAATTTATTATAAATTTCATTTTAACACTTACAATATTACAGACAAAATCAATTCTAATACAAAACAAATTCTCTTATTACGAAGTACCATGCCATTAAATGGCACTTGTTTTGAATTCTGTAGAGAATTCACTTTCTTCCAATAAGTTAAAGGAAGAGACGTTCATGACACCAGCGTATCTCATCCTTGATATGCGAACCCTAGAACCAGTACAGTACACCTCCAATTGCACATGGCTTCCGTGCGTTTATTACTCTGGCTCAAATACCTTCTGTACAACATGCATTCAATGAACGTCTTTTTCTGCATCACTTCCACAATCTAGTAACCCAACAAATTGAAATATTATGATATTGCTATCAGGATTCAATCGTGTAGTTTCAAGTCAAACTCATTGACCCATGTTTCATGAGTAGTGGTTCAACAAGAACCCATCTCTCATGATATCGAATGGTCCACTACTCATGAAACATGGGTCAATGAGTTTGACTTGAAACTACACGGTTGAATCCTGATAGCAATATCATAATTTGACACGCTGTGGAAAAATACCTCCTACTTATAAATTGAAATATGATTTCCAACCATCATTTGGACTTATTTCCTTCATGAAATCTTTCATAATCTTGTTGAGCCATATCAATTAGCAGAGGAATAATATCTTCAAGTCTTCCTATAAACGTGGTGAAATAGTAGACACTAACTGTAACAGACAATCACATGCTAAACAAGAATTTTCATATTTACTAGATTTGCACAATCAGCAACTACCTAAGCTGTGAGCGCATAGAATCTTCTAGTACATTACTGCTTGCTATCCCTACCGATCAATCTCACATTCAAACAGTTTTCACCAGACAACCCAGCCCAGAACACAGATATGTCCTACAGATTATATAAGTGTCTTGACAATAGAAAACAAAAGGACCATGATGGACTATGACTGACGGACAGGGGAGCAGGGTTTGTTGTCCCAAGATTGCACATTTTCACCTGTGAATTGCCTTTTGAGAGACAACAATACAAGATTAATAGTGTACAAACTACCATAAGTTAAAACTTATATCTGTAAGCTTTTTGACTACCTACAGTATGCTATTATTATTATTTTTTAATCGGTTCACACTTTTGACTGGAGCTATCAATCAATAAGGCCACTAACGGGAACCTCATCTTCGGCATGAAGGTACGACAACCAACCAAATCCGCAAGCACGGTAGTCCAGCGAGGGCAGAGCCCATGAGCACACCAGTCCAGCGAGGGTCCGCAATGGTTTACAATCCACGAGCACAATGGATCAGCAAAGGCACAAGTCTGCGATCGCAATAACCTAGTGAGGATTTGAATCCTGATGACAATATCAACAATGCCACAACTTAACCAACTCACTGAAAGATCAACCCCTACAATATACTATTATTGCTACAGATGAATAAAAGATTATTGGTTAGTGGGTTATGATTGTTCTGTGTCCATGGTTGAAGCTCTACTTAGTAGAATCTTACAGTAACTTGAGTTTACTATTGCAATGTAAGAATTCTGTTCAGTTTACCATCTGGTACAAATCTTTTCCGCAGTGGTGTCTTCCTTCTTGAGGATTTTTCTTCCATTACAGTATTTAATCATAGAATTTTTGCTCCAACATTGTACGAATAAGGGCTGTAGCCTCCTTTTCGGTGCTTGGCCGAATGCTTGGGACAAAGAATATTTCCAGATAAGCATTTCAAGCACTAAGATAGGGTGAAAAATAAAAATAAAATCCTCTTCAAATGATTAGATAAATTGGAATAAAAGTAAACTTATGTATACATATGATTGTGATAGGTTGATGTGACTTAAAAGTATGACTATTGTAATAGATGGTAACGAAGAAAAAATAACCTTAATAATTTAAATACAGGATAGTGGGTAAAGACAAAAACATATAGATTCAATACAATTACAAACAAAATTAATTAAGAGGGATGAAACTTCAAGTATTAAAGCTTAAGAGTCAATGGAGATCAACAAAAGAAACATAAGTTAAAAGGGTCATCTTTCACAAATATTATATCAGCTATAGTGTGTATAAGGGTAATATATAATTTAATGTTTACAAGCATATGTGCGTTGTGTTATTTGATTTGAGATGTTATATTACTTATCAAATGTTTGGATAATATGTTTTGGGTCTTGTATGTTCTGATATATTGTATCAAAATTTTCAATAGTCTTGAATTGTCATTGAGGTTTTATGATTGTGTACTTTAGATATTTATGTGAGGATCTTATATGTTTTATCACCATATGAGATATTTTGGATTGTCATTGATGCACATATTATTGATTAGATGAAGAAATTAGGGTTACCAAGATGAATTGGATCAAGATAAACAACTAGAATTTTTCACACTAAATCACTACAATTCATGCAATTATGAGGGCCAAAAGATATAAATAACAATCAGAAATTGCCCCTAACTGTTATAGCAACTATGAGGGGAGTTTTTAGAGCTCAAAGTGGTGTATACCTTGTTGCAAGAAGCCTGTTTTTAGGGCACAAAGGACTCATTCGCCTTTAGTGGCGAATGGGTCTCTGTTAGGGTTTCTAAAACTAAGATCTGGGTTGTTTTTTTTGATGTCTGCACTCTCGGATTCCCGGTTGTCAGCTCCTGAAAACCTATACTTAATTTTGTAGCTTCAATTCTTTGTTCTTGCACTTTGAAGGTCAATCTTGCAACTTGACAACTTTGACAATTTTCCTCTAAACTTCTTCTCCACTTGATCTTCAACCTGTAAATATACAAATACACACTCAAGGGAAGAAAAACTTGTTGATTGTTAGTGAATAGGGGTTTGCCTAAGTCAAACCCCTTGTAGCTAATTAAACCAAATGATGAAATAATGTAATTGAAGCATGAACATGAAATGATGTAATGTTGATACCTTGGATGTTGTCTTGTAATGCAAATATGCAAACTAACATGTAGTGGCCATGAAGAATGTAGATCTTGATCCTTGAATAAGATGTGAACAATGCTTGCAATAGATCTTCAATGCTACATCAACTATCTTAGCTTAACAACATGCATGAATGCATTATGCCTTAGACATGATGAAATGATCTTGAATTGCTACAATAAACTCTTGATAATCTGCCTTGAAATGCCTTTGAAAATGCTTTTGAAGTGCTCTATAATGCTCTTGTAAAGTTGCTAGGATCTCTCATAAAATTACTAGATCTTGTTAGGAGAAACAATGTGAATTAACCCCTTATTTATACTAAATCAAGAGATTAACCCCAAAATTCAAACAATTCAAGCCGACACCAGATCTGGAAACAAACATTATTAAATTCTTGGCAGAATGAAATTCAAAAAGGGGGTCTGATAGAGGGAGGGCCCAATCGCCACCTAGGGCAAATAGGTCCTAGCACCAATTTCTAGGACCTTGACTTTGCCCAATTAAATGTTATGTAATTTGAATTATGGGTGTTGGGATAGATCTTCGAGAGGTGTCACAAATAAGACTTAAATTTGAATTAAAGGGGCTAATTAACTCTAATTAACCATAATTAATTAAGAGGACCCTAGATAAATGTGAAAGTGTGTTATAACACTTTACAACACCTAAATAAGGTACACATTAAGTACATTTTGTTAAAAGGGGGCCCAAGATCAATGTGAATGTGTTACAACACATTACAACATTAGACCTAAGCAAAATTTAATGACAATTATTCCCAAATCAAGTAAGGAAAAAGGATATTTTTTCTATTACTACATGTATTAGCACATGCTATTTGACTATATATTAATATGGGATGCATACATCATGATTATGTATAAGCTTGAACTTATTTTTTGTTTTGATAATATTATTGTACTTACCAATGGTTTCCTTATAGATTGCCATTGAGGTTTATAGATAGTGTATTTTGGATTCATGTATGTGGATTTGTATATGTTAGAGTCTATAATGTATTAGCTTCACTCCTTTCACTATGATAAGTGATTGCATTTATGTTCATCAAGATAATTATTGTGATTAAATATTTGTAAAGATCAACATCCTTAGAACAATATATAGAAGCAAACATTTATCAAACCATGGATAATTTTAAAATATTGAAACTGAATAAAAGATTATTCATTATAACTTAGTAATTTAAAAAAAAAATTCAGATACTTTAATCATGTGCATTTAATATTGAATAAATCATAATCTCATTATGATACATCTTAAACTATAATTAGGAATTCCTAGCATTCAAACAAGATCTTATAGATATATTACATAGCATCATATAATTATAATAAATACATGATCCTTGAATAATAGAATAGTCATAAAAAAATCATAGAATTCATATTTCTCAACCAAATTTAAACTTAAAAATATTTTGAAAATATAGATAAGAGAAGAATAAAACCTAGAAAGGATTTCTAAGGATATAAGAGTAGATATCTTTCTAATTATACTGAATTTCTAGAATAATTAACATTTTGTAAAAAAAATAAGATTCATAAAATAATCATAAAATTTATGCCACTTGACAAAATTCAACACTATTTTTGTTTTTCAAAAGGGCATGTGCAGGATCATGGTATGCCAAACAGGCCCTTAAGTGGCAAAAAATTCAGAAAAATCAGTGTTAGGCAACTTGACGTAAATATTTGAATAAGTTATCTATATTATTTCAAAAATATGTAAGAATAGAATTTGTAGAAAATTGAATGTAGTTTCTAAAATACTAGCTTTATTTAAAAATAAATAAAATCTATTTTGTGAAAATTTGAAATTTCAATGCAGTAGTACTTAAATTTCAGGAAAAAAATAAGAAGTAGGTGTATGTCTGACCACCTAACCATAATAAAATGATAATATTTTTTTTAAGATTTTATATATAAGTAGAGGACTCATGTCTGGATGTGATGCATATTTTTTGTAATTTTTTTCCAAGTAAATAATTAATTATGAATTTTTTATTACAACTTTTAGAAAATATAAAACTTCGTCTGTCGACCACATTAACTTGGTCAAAATTCATGAAATTTGATTTTCTTTTTTAATCCTATAGTATGTAAAGCATAGATGTGACACATGTTTTTCGATTCAAAAAATATGATACGGTTTGAAAGTTATAGATGTTTTCAATTAGCCTGATCGGGACTTTAATTCGTAATTCTAATAGAAAATGAATAATAATTATTTATTAAATTCAAATTAAATCATAATTATATTTTTGGAAATCTGAGAATCTCCTCTAAAACCCTTTTAGTTTCATTAATTTTGGGTGAAAAAAAAGTCGTCAGCCACATACCCTACAAATATTGCCACTTTTTGGCATACCATGATCCTGCACATACCCAAAAGCTGGAAGGGGGAAGATTAAAACCAAAAAAAGGATTTTCATAGATTTTTAATGATATTAGAGTAGTTTTGTTTGCAATTAGGCTTATTAATCAAGATATAATTTAATATAAGCTATATGACATAAGCCATGACCACTTGCTAGTATTTCTTTTCAAAATAATCTTCTTTCTTCAACAAGGAGTGGTTGGTTTTATAACATTCTACATGCTATGTAACTATTATGTTGGGATTCAATAAAAGAAAATATGGAACTAAGTATAAGACTGATTGATTTGTTTATGTATATATATGTGTGTGTATACACCTAAAATTGATCATTCACATCTGATCAATTTATCCCATTTTTTCCTATTTTAACCTATATATTAATTAAATATTCCCACTATCCAAACACTCATTTGAAAATTTTATCTTTTATTTCCCCTAGGATTTTAACCTATGGTAAAGAATTATTTTCTAGTTATTTTTCTATTCTAATATTCACCATTTTATTGGCACCCCATTTTGTTGTCTCTCATTTTGTGTTATTTTTCTCTTTTGGTCTATTCTTTGTCTTCAATTTTCTATTATTGATAGTTGGTCTAAGGGATCCTAAATTGAAAATCTTGAGTGATTTTGTGCCTCTAGCTATTGTATCTGGCCCCCATGTTTGTGCCTTAGTCAAAAACCCAAAATACATAATCCAAAATTGACTTTAAGTGTTTGTCTAATTAGGTCATCGGGGTTTCAATGTTCCTTTTACTTGCATGTTTACTCTACTGGCCCTGACTCCCTACTAATACCATTGTAAAAGCAACTAAGTGTTGAGTTTTTTGGTGTTTTAGGTCTCTGAGGTTTTCCTTGCTCTCATATCTCTTTCAAATATCACTCAGATGTCTCCCTAGTGCCTGAAGTATGCTTTGTAAATTTTTTATAAGTACTAAGTCTTTGAATTTTGGGCCATCAATGTCTTCCATATCTTCATCCCTCTTTAGCATGCTTCCCTTCACCTCCTTGACACCCAAAGCCCACCCTTCATAAAGTGTCTAAGTATTAACCCATTGGTGTTTCAAAGATCTTCTACCCTTGATACCAACTTGATATGTGGTATGAATCCTTACTAACTCTTGATCCTCAACTCTTTCTTTTAACTCATTCCAAACTATTCTAAATCATTTCTTTGGAATTTTGGGGTTTCACATCCTTTCTTTCCTTCCATTCATTCATGGTTCCCCAAAAATCGAAGGTTAGAATTATGGCATCCATCATCCCCATTTTCCTCTTTGGCATCTATTAAGAGGTATTGATAATTCTTGATCCTTGACACTTCCCTTCCCCCTTTTTTAGATAATTTTCCCAAGCCTTTCAAAGGTTGGACTTTCAACCTTCCCCTTAGCTTAATACTTGTCCAAGTTTCCACTCAACCCTTGACTTCCCGATTTCTCCTTTCCTTTTTCCCTTTAACATTTTAGAGGTTCTCTTCCTTCCCTTCCTCATTGGCATATGATATAGGGAGGCACAAGGTCTAATGTTTGACATAATTCTTTTTTTGGGGCATCAAGAGTTTTCATGCTTCTCTCCATGGTCCAATCAATATGCATTAATATGTGGTAAGACTAAGGCCCAATGCTTAACAAACAAGGCTAAATTCAAGATTGCTAATTATTTAATAGTTTTTCTCTTTGGCACGATGGTAGGCTTGAGCCTGATACTCCGTTGATAAACTCTAGAAGGTGTGTTTTCGACTAGGAAGCATAATTAATTCTCTCCAACACCTACAACCACAAAATATTCATCCAAGGAAGCTACAAAAGGGTCTTAAAATAATTTTGGTGTAGATTGAAGAGGAAATATAGTGCCCATACCTCAATTAGTTCCTATAGGAGTCTTTTTGTCAAAATACTATGTTCCTACATCATGATTTTTAGTGGATTTCATCGATGATTTTAACTATTCTCACACTTAAAGCATGAATAACCAATACTAAAGTATGGTATGGGTTAGAGGAATGTTCTTTCACACTTCCTGGTGGTCAGATCAAATTTATTGGAGACACATGTCGATTGTGCATTGGATGAAATTGGGTTTAGGGTTTCCCTCCTCACGATGAATTTTTGACAACTTGCACAAAATTCTTTTATCATTATATATTATTTCACAAATAATTTTATAGGGAATGAAAGAGAAAATAGTTAGAGAGACTTGAGGGCTTAGAAAAAATAAGAATCATTCAATAGAGCCAAAGGTTTCATAGTTCCAATTATGGTTAAAGGAATTTTGATATTGTAATAATCCTAGTTTGTCCCAAATTTGTAATAATACATGTAATCATTTCATATTGAATGATTAAAGGAAAAATCAACTTTTATTGAGTGTCCCCTTGTGTATTGTGTATATTTTTTGGTGTGTTTCTAATTAGTTGGTTAGCTAGGTGACTATAAAATCCTTGTAAATATTTTACAAGGTATCTTCTTAGAAAAATAAAGAAAATGTATGGGTATGCTCATGGATTACTAGGTAGAATTGTTGTCATGAGGATTGCACCCAATTGGTTAGTCACCCCTCAACTCAATTTGGTTAGTCACCTAGTGTTTTCCAACCTCCAATTTTATTGATAGTATGAATGTATTGAAAACCTTTTGTTTTGTAGATAGCAAGAATGCAATGAAGTTCACATTCAGAGTTTATAAGAAATCTTAGTTAGAGTAAAAATTGCATTTCAATTTTTTCATATGATTGAAAAATAAATGCATAATATAATTGTAGATTAGCAAACACAATGTGGGTTGTCATTTAAATTTCATTTTTGCATGTTCAAAGCTAAAGGATGGAGAGCACGTGGAGGATTTTCAAGTGGGGACTACATAAAACTATCCAAATTCATCTAAAGGGTGTATAACTAATTGGGTTGTTATGTGTAGAGGGATTTACAACAATATGTGGGTTGTAGGTTTCATAACATCCAATGTTTTCCAATTTTATTACATTCTTACTGTCTACAAAATAAAAGGTTTTCAAGACAATCATAAAACAAAGCAAATTGAGGTGAGGGGTGACTAACCAATTGGGTTGTTAGGTGTTCAAGGTTTTAAAATAGTATGTGGGTTGTAGGTTTTATAACACAATATTTTCCAACCTGTAATTTTATTCATAGTATGAATATCTTGAAAACCTTAAATTGTTATTTATATAGTAAGAATGTAATGAAAGGAACCTTCAAAATTTATAACAAGTCTTAGGCAAAGTAAAAATTGTGTTTCAATTTTTTCATATGATCAAAAAATAAATGTACAATATAATTGTAAGTTGGAAAACACAATGGGTTGTGAGTAGATGGTTTATGAAACCTACAACCCACACATTGTTGTAAAACCCTCTACATACTAAAACCAATTGAAAACACCTTTTCACAAGGAAAACCCTTGGAAACCCCTCAATGGACACCCTTATTCACAATGAATACTCATTCAATTCTTCACAGTCCCTAGGCAAGATGGCAAAATGACATATATTTCTAGAAGATATACATACCTGCTAGCTAGCTACCTGTGCTTGTCAGATACGTTTTGATAGAGAGAATGACCACTATGCTTCTTCCTACAAATGTTAACAACTCCCTTCCGAGCTCCCCAACAACCTTCAAAATGAAAATATAAAAATGATGATATTTTGCAATTTTGTGGATTTCAAAACATATAATTTAATTGCAACACCCACATTTTGTTTTCCAACCTACAATTATATTCTATGCTATTTCTAGTTTCTCTAAACATTATTTCAGAACTATTTTAATTGTAGAAAATAAATGCAGGTTGGATTTTCACAATGGGGTCAGTGTAGGATCATGGAGGTCCAAACTAGGCCTCTAAGTGGCAATGAAAATTCAGAAAATTAGAATTAGGCAAGTTGACATAAAAATTTGAATAGGTTATTAACATAATTTAAAAAATATGTAATAACAAAAGTTGTAGAAAATTGAATGTAGTTTCTAGGCTACCAGCCCATTTTTGGAAAAAAGTAAATCTATTTTGTGAAAAATTGAAATTTCAATGCTTGATGGTACTAAATTTTCAAGAAAAAAATAAGAAGCAAGTGTATGTCTGACCACCCTAAGTACAAGAAAATAATAATATTTTTTTCTAAATCATTCAATATAAGTAGAGGACACATGCCCAAATGTGCTAGATTTTCTTTTGTAATTTTTTTTCCATGTAAATAATTAGTTATGATTATTTTATTAGAACATTTCAGAATTATTAAAATGTGTGTCTGACCACCATAACTTGGTCAAAACTTTATGAAATTCAATTTTTTTTTTATCTTATAGTATGTGAAGCATAGAATGTAATGCATCTCGTAGGTTCAAAAAATGTTAAGTACTTTGAAAGTTATAGAAGTTTTTCAATCAACCTATCAATTAGGACTTTAGTCGTAATGTATGTAGAAAATTAATAATAATTATTTATTAATTTCAAAATAAGGCATAACTTATATTGGTGGAAAACTGACAATTTTTTCTATAAACCCCTTTTGTTTCATGAAATTTGGGTAAAAAAGAGTCGTTAGCCATAAGGGAAAACTTTAGAAAACTAAGGAAACTTACAAAACACATTTTTTGGGTTGAATTTCCAAGTTTGGCAATCCCAAGCCAAAAAAAAAGGCAAACTTGAAGGAAACCCCAAGGCTACAAATTTTGTCAGAGAAAACGAATATCCGTTTTGTTTTTCAAAATGAATATCCGTTTTGGAAAGCAGGAACCCATTTTTTTGAAAAACAAAACGAATATCCGTTTGAAAGGATATTCGTTTTGAAAAAAAAAAATCATTTGAAAGGATAGTCGTTTTGACAAACAAAATGAATATCCATTTGAAAGGATATCCGTTTTGAAGATCTAAAAACCCTCTTTAGTAAAATGGGCATAACTTTTGTGTTTCTTATCAAAATTTTAATTTTTTACAAGCGTTGGAAAGGTGAATGAGAGCTCTACGTAATGAACTAGGTAGTGTTTCTATATTATAAATAAAAAAATAATTATAATCATTTGAACTTCATATTTCATTTTTGAAACATCAAATTCTCACTACTTTCGCATGCAAAGTCTCTTTTTGATGTTTTTTTGTAATGTATCATCTCAAAATACTTGAAACATTATAAAAAGTAATCAATAATGAAATATTTATATTTTTTTTAGTAAGGAGATGAACAAATCTTCATAAATCATCATATCTCTCTATCCCTTTCTCTACCTCTCTATATTTCACTGTCTCCCCTTAAGATTTGGACCTATCCACCCACTTGTTTCTCCCTCCCTCCCTCCCTCTCTTTTTACCTCTTTAGAATCCTCCTTATCAATCTATTGACTCTAGAATTAACTATCTACTTCTCCATCCCTCCCTCCTTCCTTCTCTCTTTATCCCTCTTTATACCTCTCTCTCTCTCTCCCTCCCTCCCTCTTATCTCTCTCTCCCCCTCTCTCTCACTCTTGTCCTCTCTCTCTCTCCACTTCCTCTCTCTCTTAGATCGCTCCCACTCCCTCTCCATCTCTCTCTCTCTCTCTCTCTCTCCATATCCATCTCCATAT
>VDFB02128519.1:3441483-3469580 GCA_007258455.2 Sequoia sempervirens | reverse complement strand
AAAAATAAAATATGAATTTCAAATGATTAAAATTATTTTTTGTATATAATATAGAAACACTACCTAGTCCATTGCGTAGATCTCTCAATCACCTTTCAAATGCCTATAAAAAATCAAAATTTCGATAAGAAATGCAAAAGTTATTCCCATTTTACTAAAAATGGTTTTTTAGGTCTTCAAAATGGATATCCATTTCAAACAGATATCCATTTTGTTTTTCAAGAACGAGTACCCATTTTACAAAATGAATATTAGTTTGAAACAGATATCCATTTTGAAACGTATATCTATTTTGTTTCATCCATTTTGTTTGTGTGAATTGATGAAAATTAATTTCGGGGAACAAATATTTGCTATTTTGTTTGCATAAATTGATGAAAACTAATTTCGGGAAACAAATATCTATTTATAATGGATATTCGTTTTAAAATAGATATCTGTTTCAAATGGATACCAAAACGGATATTGTACCCAACCCATACAAAAAGTCAACTTTTTTTTCACAATTTTGGCGAGTTAAAAATGCATTTTTTTCCTCATTGCCACTTTTTGGACCCCCATGATCTTGCACATGCCCAATGGGTTGTGAGTTATTTCATTCTTCTTCCTCAAATAGTTCTTATGTGAACATTAAAAACACTAAATTAAAAAAACCTCAATAGAAAAGCACATAAACAACTATGCATATCAAATGAAAACCCCTTTTCATAAGGAAAACCCTTGGAAGCCCCTCAATGAATACCCATTTTCAAAATGAATAACCATTCAATTCTTCATAGTCCCTAGGAAAAATGGCAAAGTGACATATATTTCTAGAGCAGATATGGATACCTGTAGCTAGCTACCCATGTGTCATATTCATTTTGGTAGGAAGAATGACCACTCTACTTCAGCCGCTAAACGTCTGCAACTCCTTTCTAAGCTCCCTTAAAACCTTCAAAATGTGAATGTCAAAAATGATGATGTTTTGGGATTTGTGGTTTTAAATTTTTTTAAAACATGTCAGTGTGCTAAGTTTTTTCTATGATGAGACATGTGACGACACTCAAAATAGCACATGCCTAAACGTTCATCTATTAGCATGCACCTAAGCATCCATCTATCAGTCTTATCTCATAATGATGGCATCATATGGGGGATGGGGCATTATGTTATCATGTCTAAGACATGCATTTTTTTAGGGAGATTAGCTTTTGCCATTGAAGTTACATTATGAAGAAATGATGTGATATATGGTGTGTTGAAACCTATCTAAGCCAACCAATTAGAGATACAAGACACACCAATATAATTGAATATCATGGAGGACATGTGGCATTCATGTGCATTAGCATGAATTTGAAAAAGCAAACACAAATGAATTTGCATCTTGAAGAGAGACCATTCTCCAATAAGAAACCACCAATTGAAAAGTTGTTGTTAAGTCATGAGACTTAGGCCTATAATTAATACTTAAGCTCATATACTAAGTTACTATGTTGGCATGTTTGAATACCGTGGATGCAATTTTTTATCATAGCATAATAGCACATCTTTAAAAAAATCTACTTTATGTAACTTGTGATACAATGAGATGTTGTGTTGCAATGAAGATTCAAAACTTCTCACACATTTATTTACCTTTATTTTAACCATATGCCTAATAAGAACCAATAAAGAAGTCCAAGTCCAATCCATATGAATGAAACATGTCATCACATCAGATTAGTGCAAGATTACACTGAGTGCACATAATGAAATTACGCTACAAAGAAAGGTCAAATTATAATATGAAATTGTCACCTATAAAATAGTGGCCCCATAGGTGATTCTTCCAACACTATTCATTTGATAAATACACGTAGTGACCAAGTACATGAGTGCAAGTTGAAGAGAAGTTACCTTTTCAATATTGTACTACAAAGATCCAATGCACTCCAATAGGATACAGACAACTTGGAAAAATTGGTTCCACAAAATTGTTGCTATTGAACAAAGGTCAAGAAAGGAAGCCACATGTCATACTAGTGCTATAGTGCAACATAAAAGCGAACACAAAAAAGAACATGTGCAATGAAGAATGAATGTGCTCCAATCAAGTGATACCACATGGACTTGGGTGGGGACCACCATATGAGTGCACATTTGCAAATGGATAAAATCATTATCAAAATGTTTAAGAAAAGTGATTAGTTGGCTATAAGAATGGTGGGGATGGTAGCACAACATAGCTAGAGACATTAGAAAATCCCTGAAGAGGCATAAGCGGGATCAAATAGTCAACACAAAAATAGAAGGTTGGGGCATAAACCAAAGCCAAAGGGTTTAGGGATTTAGGAATTTGGATAAATCCGTTAGTATATTACATAAAAAACCCTATAACTTTTAGGTTTCAACATACCTCAAAATTCTAGAGGTCTATGCCTACTCTCAGTTCACAAACAACACATTGAATTATGTGTTAAATAGACCATCAAAGCTCTAGAAGGAAAGGACTTTAGCTTGAATTTTTCTTGTATGAAATTATATTAGCTTTGGAGTGTTAGTTGGTCACCTAACTTGGAAGGGCCTTGAGTTTGATACTCTTCTTACCACATAAAAAACTACAAATTTAGGGCACTTTTGTCATCAAGAGTGTTTGGAGAGCCTAAGAAACCATCAAATTGTGACTCTATTGGGTAGGAAGTGGCTTCCACAATGGTCTCTCTATCAACCAATATTTTATTTGGTGGACTCCAATTCTCTCTTCTTAAGAATGACTACTAGTTAGAGCACCTTAGTTGTATGCCTTGAAGTTGTTTAAGCATGACATTCATGTGTTGCTAGATATTTTCACAAATCCACCAAGAACACCCTTTTTTGGCCTAAATTTAAACTAAAATTTAGGTTGGATGGGCCCAAGATTAGGATACCTTTCAATTTGTTATTCAATGTTATATCTCCCTTAATTCTTTATAAAATTGGGGCCAAGTCTCTTAAACCTTGGTGGAAGGACTTGGAATGGTACCCAAACACACCCATGCATAGCTCTAGGCCTCACAAAGGTTACATGTGGTTTTTCACCTATCTTCTTATGGTGGATCAAATTTACCTTCAATGACATCTCTAGTCCTCTATTGGGACTTGGAATCATAGGTTTCAATATATTTGGTTGGATATTTTGGCTCCTCAGTTAGCCTACTATGCTTGGTGTATATTATATTAAGGCCTTCGTCAAGGTAGCTAATTGACTCATATATATGTTCACAATCCTCATTGTCCCTTCTATGGCCATATGTAGTCCTTTAAGCATCTATTTTGGTTTTTCTCCTAGAGCTTAAGAATCTTGATCTTAGACCATGGTTTTTTAAGCCATTCAAGCCTATAATTTTATATTAGCATATTGTTCTGCTTGGATATTGACATTATCTCCCACATAAATTTACCCATATTTAGAATGCTTTTAAAGTAGGAATTCTCTTCCACATTTGGAAAGATAGAAATAGTTCTCTTTTTTGTTGTTGTACTATTGATGATAATTTATCATTATAAATTAAATCAATGATTTTCTCTAATGTGCAAATTAGATTTAGGTACAAGATTTTAAAGTTACACTTGAAGTTTCTCATCTTTAGGAGTTGATGGACCATTGGGGGAATGCCCCATACACTATTTGTAGAATCTTACCCTCTCTCCTCAATAATGGTATAGGTGTGGGTGTAACTAGCCTATGAGGCGTGGGTATAGTCAATGTGGCAGTGGATCCCATTCCCATGATCACCGTGTCTCTTAGTCTTTGAATTTCAAGAACATTTCTCCTCATGGTGGATGGGACTAGACACCTTTTTCCTTAGCTCATGGGTAGGGAGGCAATCCCTACCTTGAGTCGAGAAAAATTTCTTGTCTAGAGTTATCCAACTCTCAACATTGCACTTAGTAGTCTATCGATTATTTTCCTAAAGAAGAAGGATATGCTCTCACTAGTTGGGATCCAATTGATGATATTATCCATGCTAATGTATGGGGAAATCTAGATGATGAAAATAATTTTCCCTTGGATTTTTCTTAGTTGCTTAGTCTTTATTTAAGCTTGGTCCTTTTTGTGAATTAATCTTTGTGTTGGACCTCATCTACTTAAAATTTGTGATTTTTTGTAATATTATACTATACTTTATTTAATAAATTAAAATAAGAAGTATTCATGAAAAAGTGGTCGATCTATCATTCGTTAGCAATAAATACCATAGTGAATGAATAACCCCTTCAATAAAATTTAACTTGACCACCATTATAAATAGTTTAATAAACTTTTGATGAGCACACACAAGCACAAATGAAAAATTTGAAAGGTGTTAAGGGCATGTGAGGGGCTCACTTGCCACATAAGGTTAAACCTTGTTATTTTGTGGATAGAAGGGATTGAAAACATATACTTAAAGTTCTAATTATTATTTTACTTATAATATTTAATTTAGAATAAAATATTTTATAAATTATTTTAAACATATCTTTGGTTTAACCACCTTGTGTAATGTTAAAGAATTATAAACATTTAAAAAAATTAACCCTTTAAAATGATGTTTTGAAATTAAGAAAAATGGTTTATTAGTATCTTCTTTGACATATATTATTATTGTAATCAAAATTACTTAACTAGTAGTTACACTTATCAATCAATTATTTTATCATTTTTTACTTAAATTATATATATATATTTTGAAATAAACATACAATTTTTTAATGAGAAATTTAAAAAATTAATTATTAGCATGCTTATTGACTAACTGAGAGCAGATTTAAATTATTATTTGCTAAATAGTTTCACTTCTACAATAGCCCTCACATTTTTCAAGGCATTTAATAATTATCTTTATACAATTTTAATATATTAATTTATTAATGCATGTTTTAAAAATAATGTACATTTAAAAATAATGTATAATGATCATGCATTTTATACCATACATGTATTATAATTTATTAGTCATCTATAATCTAACTATAATACTAATTGATATATACACATCAAATGTGAAGATAGGGTAGAGGAGTGCTAGATATTTTTCCAAGGCCACAAATTACTATCTTTCATAATTACATATAAAAGTAAAATAACAATGCAATAAAATATAGTAATCTTTAAAATTTATGTGTCTATGAGTAAATAAAATAATTCTGAAGTAAAAAAAAACCAAAACTATCATTGAGTAACTCAAAGTGACAAGCTAACAAGTACATGTAAAAACTATCAGTGAGGTAGTCCATTGGATTTTAAAACAAAAGTACATGTAAAAAGTAAAATACTTCCTCAGACAACTTAGTACCAATCTAATCGATAACACACAAGGTAGATTCTAGATTAACATTGATTTTAAAACAAAAGTACATGTAAAAAGTAAAATACTTCCTTAGACAACTTAGTACCAATCTAATGGATAACACACAAGGTAGGTTCTAGATTAACACTGATTAGCAAATGAAGTTGCATGACATTTGAATCACCCACACACTCAAGTTTGATTGCTAGCAAACAAAAATGCACTATATAGATTGCAAATTCCATCAATGTTTAAAATTAAATTTTCAACTCTTCCCAACTTTCTACTTGTACTCTTTACATTTTCTTCAACATTCACTCATAGAATTACCTAATAAAAAATATCTAAATATTAAAAGTTGTATAGAAATGATTCCTATCTCCCATTCAAACAATTTATTTTAAATGTAAATAACATTATTTTATTTTATTTATTATCATACAATCAAAAACTTATTATTATTATTATAAATTTATATTTTTTAACATTCTTTTTATTCTTGGTTCAATTGGCTAAAGCATTCTATTGGAGATCTCCTCTCCTTCCATCTCCGTGATATCAAATGACATGTTATGAAGGACATGTTACGTCAGTATCAATCATTTGAAAAAAGTGATACCAAAGACATGTTACAAAGGCCATGTTACGCCAACATAAATGACGTGAAAAAAGTTTACCATGTGTACTTCAGTTTATACTAATTCCTATAATCTAAAAAAATAAAAATATTTTGAAATATTATACTGTAAAAGTGGCTAGTCATTGTCATAAAGTCTATCTATTTAGATTAAATTTTTCCATTACAAAACAACCAATAAGTTAAAGGAACAGGCAATCGTGTCACCGACGTATCTCATGCAGTACTGTATACCTCCACATCGCACATGGCTTGCTTGCGTTTATTACTCTGCCTCAGATATCTGCTGTACGAGACGCATTAAATGGACGTCTTCTCTTAATAAAATCTAGCAACCCAACAGAATGAAATATGAATTCCAATCTTGAATCAGCATGTGGAGTTATTTCCTTCATGAAATCTTGGCTTATCTTGTTGGGCCATAATATATCCATTAGCACAAGAATAATATCGTCAAGTATTTCAATAGAACATGCAGAAACAGTAGACGTTAACTGTAGCAGACAATGTGCATGGCCAAACACATGCTAAACAGAATTATCATATCTACTAGATTTGCACAAAGCACCAACTAAACAATCTTCTAGTACACTACTCCCTGGTGTCCCCAATGACCCATCTTATGTTCAATCAATTTACATAGATTATTTCTGATATGTCCTACAAATTATATAAAACAATACGATCATGATGGACTATGATTGCTTACAGTGGAATAGTGTTTCATTATCCAGATTGCACATTTTCACCTGAAGATTATTGTGGATTGTCATTGAGAGACAACAACCTTAATGTTTGTTCTAAGATTTGTTAAAATAGTATGTGTTATTTGAAGGAAAGGTAGGATAATAGAAATTTACAGTAACTGAGTTTACTATTGAGATATTGCAATGTAAGAATTCTGTTCTTTTTACCATCTCGTACATGGTTTGTCCACAGTGGTGTCTTCCTTGAGGATTTTTCTTCCATTACAGTATTTAATCATAAGATTTTCCCTCCAAAACATTGTATGAATAAGTGGGGTACTCCTTTTTTGGGTGATTGGCCAAATGTCTTTTCTAAACAATATTCAGAGATAATGGTATATCAAGTCAATAATAGTGTTTAGCAGTGCTTTGTACTTGTATTATGTGGAGAATTTTTAGAATCAAACATTTCAGATTACATTGGGTTATACTTTTTTATTCTAAAAATACATATTCAATAAATATATTGAGAAACACTCTTTGTCAATAGTGGCATGGTGTGATGGTTAAGTTGTGTTGTTATTCTTATCATCAAGGTTCAAACCCCATTGGAGTGTAATTGTTGAGAATTTATATTGGAGATGAGGTCCGCTTTTTGTGACCTCATCGATTCATAGCTCCGGGTCAAAATGTAACTTAAAAGTATACAATGTTGTAATAGATGTTATGTCTTAACCCCACCTTTACTCTTTCTTTGATTTGTTCTCCTTTACCTTCTTGTCAAATAGTTAAATGTTGTGCCTAGCCTCATCCTACACGAAAAAAAAACCACCTTTATACTACCTAAATATTTCCTTAACAAGCTTAAAATGAATGAAATCACCCATCACTAGGTAGGCCCCTTCAAGATTAAGGTCCCATAAGAAAGTGAGCTTAAACTTTTCTAGACAATGCCCATATTTTGACACCTACCAGGGAGACCTTGACATTTTATTCTCCTTCCACCAATTTAAAATGAAAGCTAATTTATTACTATGGATTTTCACCTACTAAGTTTTTATCTTTGATCTCCCTTAGTAAGCTCCTTTAAAGATAATAAATTTGCCTTGAAAAGGTGAAAATTTTAGTTATTCATACCCAAAACCATTCGATTTTAATCACTAGCTTGTTTCCAAAATTGTTCTCCCATCCTAGTTGCTTTTCTTTTTATGACCCTATCGTAAAAGTTCACTTACAAGTCAAATACAAAGAGTTCTACAAACTTCCAAATCAAGTTATAGGAGTAAAGCACCCCTCAAAATAGATGAAGAACCTCTTGTGAAAGGTTTACTAACAAGGTCAAGGTTGTCATGTTGGTTGTCAAGGAAGAATCTCATCCCATCCCAGTTCACTTTATTTCCCATTATCCCCTCCTAATCCCATCTTTCCACCTAATCATAGTTCGTCCTATGTCACATTATCCCCTTCTAATCATATCCCATCACCTAATCCTAGTTCACCTTATTCCTCGTCATCTCTTCACAATCACATTTCATCACCTAGTCATAGTTCATCATATTCCCTTATACCTATTCCCTCCTTATTTAGTTTTCCCTCATTACCAAGTCCACCTTACTCACCCCTATTCATTCCTTCCAATCATTTCTCACTTTATTCATCACTTTCTATCTCCACTGACCTTCTCCATTCTATACCACTCTTTAATGCTATAACCCAACCATGGTCTTTGTAACCCAATCTCATCCAACACCTTCTCCTAATTTCTATGTGGGTTCCACTCACTCAACATTTAACCAACATTAAAATTATAAGAAATTTAAATTGTGGTGCTTGCACTCTTTCTCCCACTCATTTTAAGACCCTTGCTTTACTTCCTAGTGATCCCTTTTTCCCACTCCTTGTGCCCCATGGAATCAATTTTGGTGGAGATTTTGTGCTTGTAGTAATGGTGACTTGGTGGCTACTTTGGCATTGTCCATAGTGAAAGAGGTTTTTCTTGCATTGATAGACTATTTGAAGCGGGTATATCTCAACAACCCTCCTTTATTTCCTTCTCATGCCCTTTGGGGTGGAAATCCTTTTAGGGGTGGTTATATTGGTGGAGAGGATGATCCAAGTTGTTGTTCACTATAACTATGAGTTGTTCTTTATCTACAACTATGCATCTCACCCTCCTAAGTATAAAACTCTATCACTTCTTTGCACTCACTTTGATCTCATGCTATGTGGATAAGTGGTCACTGACAACATAACTCATTATGCTCATTGTGCCTTAATTTATAGATTGAATACCCTTGTACCACTCTACCTAACTTATATAAGTGGGTATTTGATGCAAGAGCATCCTTGGTTCTTGGGCAATCTTGCATCAACCAAAAAAAAATATTTTCATTTTAGTTTTGTTCTTGTTTAGTTCAAGTTGGCAGATTCAGTGTTTCATCATATTTGCTCACCAGATCCTGCGGATCTATAATTGCATCGTGGACATGTTTATTTTCCTTATTCCAAGATTTCAGCACGATTGGGATTTTTTTGGCAAGTTATCGCTTCCATATTTAATGGCAGTTTCTTGAACCGGCACCAGAATAATTTTCTAAACTAATAGCTAGTTTGATTGCTTGTGGATCTTTCCCATAACTTACAGATCTTGATGGTGTGATTCAAATTGTTCTATAGATTGTCCCCGACCTTAATTATAGGTCCACACTTCATCCTATGCATTCACTGAGGAGTAATTCAAATTTAAGGCTGACCTATTCATGCACACGTTACATTTTATTTCATTGGAGATTGTAGTGATCTTTGGTCGACGTGGAAGATTCTAAATTTGTGGATATGATATAAAGCTTTTAATAGATCATTAGGATAGCAAGAGTGGATTAAGTAGATCAATGTGGATTTGATATGTAATATTTCAGCTCACATCAAGGAGCATATAGGAACATTGTATTTTGAGCATGTTGTGTCAGGCCTGCGAGCTGAATCTGTAAGCCTGGATGTTTCTGGCCGATTGTAATTAAAATTTCTGATAATAAGAATGTTTGAATCTACATTTTCCTCCATATTATGTGTTTCTTCTCCTATGTAACTCTTACTGCACGGTCCAGATTTTCCTCTTTGAGGACCCTCCTACCATGGCTACACTAGATTGGTATCAGAGTGAGATTCGATTCGTGAGAGATCGCCAGAATTCGCAGAGTCTTGTTGAAGATTTGTTGTGGGGTGGTGGACTGAGGATTTTACCTACATCTATAGAGTCTGACTTGTGTAAAGATGGCAGGAAGAAGAAATGGTAGAGGAAATGGAGTGCGTGGAAATGCAGACCCAACTATGATGGAGATGATGAGAGGAATTGTTGCTAGATTGGATGCAGTCAAAATGACCCAGAGGAGAGGTTGACCAGTTGATGATGTGAGTGATGAAGAGGTAGAAGTACAAGAAGAAAGGGAAAGAGAAGATCAACCTAGCTTGCATCAGGGAGAAGAGAGGTTCATAAGAGCCCTAATTAGAGAAAATACCAAACCAAATTTCAATCCACCAGATTATAGAGGTAAGTTGGATTTGGATGAATTACTTGATTGGATAACAAAGATGGAGAAGTACTTCAATTTTGAAGGTACTTCCAAAGATAAGAAGGTGAAATTTCTTGTACAAAGTTGAAAGGACATGCATCCCTTTGGTGGGAACATTTACAGACAGATAGGAAAAGAAGAGGAAGGGAGAAGATAAGATCATGGGATCAGATGGTAAATAAGTTAAAGATGGAGTTTATGCCTACAAATTATTAGATCAATTTGTTTCAGAAGTTGCAAAATTGGAAGCAGAAGGAGTCAAGTGTGACAGAGTATACAAAGGAGTTTTACAAGTTGAATATTAGATCCAGAAATTTGGAGGATGAGATTGAGCAAGTAGACAGATATGTGAATGGTTTGAGGTCTTCTATATAGGATGAGATTAGTTTGATTAAGTTACAGAGTATGGAAGAGGCATATCAATGTACCCTAAAAGCAGAAGATAAGCTGAATAAAAGACATGAGCAGAGACATAGAGGAAGAGGTGGAAGATTTCAAAAAGGAATTTTTACTGGAGGAGGAAGAGGATCTTTTGTAGATCAGAATAAAGATAAGAAAGTCAGTAAGAATGATGATTCTTACCGTAGAGGTGATGGAAACTCTTACCAGAGAGGAGGATATGGTGGTTACCACTATGAGGGTTATAGAAAATATGATAGAGAACAAGAGAAAAGAGTATTCAAGGGAACTTGTTTTAAGTGTGGTGGAGAAGGACATAGAGCATTTGAATGCAATCAGGGAGAGACAAGTAGAAAGAAAAAAAACAATAGAAGAACAACCTTTGTTGAGGAGGATCATGATGGATCATGTAATGCCAACTCCCATTAGGACAAGTGCAGCACAGAATAGAAGAGCATGTCAAAGTGAGATGGAGCAGAAACTGCTATGGGAGAAAGGAATTTATTTGGGACCGATGCAAGGTAGTCGTAAATGTTGCAGAGTGATAGTTGATAGTGGAAGCTCTAAGAACTTGGTTTTTGAAGAGATGGTGACCAAATTGAAGTTGGAAATATTGAAACACCCGAAACCCTATCAGATAGCATGGATTCAAGATGAGCATAAGATACCAGTAAGTGGAACAATGTTTACGAAATTGAAGATATGAAATTACCATGATGAAGTTTTGTGTGATATCACGCCTATGTATGTATGCCATGTTTTGTTGGAAGGCCTTTGCAAAGATGATAGACAAGCTATTCATGATGGAAAGAAGAACACATATACCATTGTTGCTAATGGGATGAAGCAAACTTTGTTGCCATTGGAGGATGTTCCTAAAGTTGAGGTTTGTACGAGTGCTAGAATTTGTTTGGTTGATGGAAGGAGATTCCTAGATGGATTGAGACATGAAAACATGTGTTATGCCTTGGTTCCTAAGAAGGTTGAAGACTTGAAGCATGTAGAAGAACAACCAGAGGAGATAAAGGAGTTGTTGACTAAGTATGAGGAAATCATTTCAGATAATGTACCTGATGGATTACCACATGTGAGGAGTATTATTCATTACATGGATTTGATTCTTGGAGCTAGTTTTCCTAATAAAGCAACACACCAAATGACACCGACAGAGAATGATGAGTTGAATAGACAAGTGCAAGAGTTGTTGAGGAAGGGTTTGATCAGAGAAAGCTAGTCCATGCACACTATGTTAGCACCTAAGAAGGATGGAGAATGTCGAGGATGTGTACAGATTCTAGAGCCATAAACAAAATCATGGTGAAGTATAGATTTCCTTTTCCTCGGATGGTTGACATTATGGATTGTTTGAGTGGAGCTAAATAATTTACAAAGATAGATTTGAAGAGTGGATATCATCAGATCAAAATTAGAGAAGGGGATGAGTGGAAGACAACATTTAAGACAAATGAAGGATTGTATGAGTGGCTAGTGATGCCTTTTGGACTAACAAATGCATCGAGTACTTTCATGAGGTTGATGAATGAGGTATTGAAGAAATTCTTGGTAAGTTTGTGATTGGTTCATTTGGATGACATATTGATTTTCTGAAGACTAGAAGAACATTTGTTGCATATAAGACAAGTTTTGCAAAGGCTGAGAGAAGAACAATTGTTGATAAACATTAAGAAGTGTAGTTTCATGAAGGAAGAATTGGTATATCTAGGATTTGTGATATTTATGGATGGATTGAAGATGGATCTTGAGAAGGTAAGAGCAATTGTTGAATGGCCTACACTAGAAAGCATTGGAGAGGTAAGATAATTTCATGGATTGGCTAGTTTCTACCGAAATTTCATTAGGAATTTAAGTTCTATTTGCAGTCCTATCACATAAACAATGAGAGGAGATAAGAAATATTTTAGGTGGACATCTGGAGTAGACTGAAGTTTTGAGTTGTTGAAACAAAAGGTGACTAAGCAGCCTGTGTTGGCTTTACCAGACTTTAATAAGGTATTTTAGGTAGACTGTGATGCAAGTGGAAATGCAATTGGAGTAGTATTAAGTCAAGAAGGAAGACTAGTAGCTTATTTTAGTGAGAAATTGAATGATGCTAGGAGAAGGTATTTAGTGTATGACTAGGAGTTTTATGCCATAGTTCAAGCCTTGAAGAAATGGAGACATTACTTGTTGCCTAAGGAGTTTATGTTGTATACGGATCATTAGGCATTGCAATATTTGAATAGTCAAGGTAAGTTGAATTAGAGACACATGAGATGGGTGAAATTCTTGCAAAGTTATACTTTTGTTTTGAAACATAGGAGTGGAAAGTAAAATAGAGTTGTTGATGCTTTGAGTAGAAGGAATTTATAGGAAAAGATGAGAGTGGAGGTATTAGGCTTTGATGAATTGAAGAACTTGAATGAGGAAGACCCTGCATTTTCAGTAAACTTTGAAAGAGCTTGTAAAAGAGAACCGCCTGAGGACAGGGAGTCAAGGTTGGATTATTTCATTCAAGAGGATGGTGTTGTTCGGGAGGGGAATTGACATATGTACCTTTAGTTTGGATGAGGGACATAACTGCAGAAAGAAAACATAGGTGAGTAGATTGGCGTGACACTTTGGGAATCGATAAAGACAAGAGTATCGGTAAGTGAGAATTACTTTAGCCACAGATTCATAAGGATGTTAGAAATTTGTACAAATTTCCAGAGTCATTTGCTGCAAGGGAGTAGTCATACTGCTGGATGGTATAAGCCTTTTACAAAAAGCCTGTGAGACCTTGGGAGGATATCAACATGGATTTACAATTTGGCTTGCCGGGCATTATAGAGAGGTAATGATTCTATATTTGTGGTGGTGGATAGATTTTCTAAATGTCACAACTCATACCTTGTAAGAAGACAATAGATGCACTACATGTAGCAGACTTGTTTTCCAAAGAAGTGGTCAAATTGCATGGATTATCGAGAGTATTGTTTTGTATTTGCAGATGCACACAAAGTTTGTTGGTCACTTTTGGAGGACGCTTTGGATGAAGTTGAAGACAGATTTAAAGTTTAGTTCTACTTTTCACCCATAGACTGATGGATAGACAAAGGTAGTAAATATGAGTTTAGGGAATTTGTTGAGATGTTTGCTTGGAGAGAAGATCAAAATTTGGGATTTAGTCCTTGCACAAGCAGAGTTTGCTTACAATAATTCAATGAATAGGAGTACTAGAAAGACACCTTTTGAGATTGTTACTGGAGTTCATCCTAGAGGTATATCAGAGTTGCGAGACATCAATAAGGAAGATAAAAGGAGTGCAGAAGCAGAGGAATTTGTAGAACATATGAAGAAAGTGCATACTCAAGTAAAGCAACAATTGGAAGATATGAACCAAAGTATAAGGAGCGAGCAAATGAAAGGAGGAGACATAAGGAGTTCGAAGTTAGAGACGAAGTGATGGTGTATTCGAGGAAGGAAATATTTCAAGTTGGCACATACAATAAGCTTAAGATGAGGAAGTTTGGACCCTATAAGATTTTGAAGAAATTTGATTCAGGAAATGCATATGAAGTGGAGTTATTGGATGGCATGGGAATATCACCTATATTCAACATTGCAGGCCTACATCAGTACCATGAAGTAGAATTCAATGAAGAAAGTGAAGAAAAATTAGAGAAACAGTTTCCTAAACAACAACCATATGAGATAGAAGATATTTTGAATATCAGAGATGGGAGGAAAACATGTGGAAGACAGTACAAAGAATATCACGTGAAGTGGAAAGGTAGACCAATTGAGGATTCTTCTTTGATTTCCTAGGCTGAGGTAGATTGTATTGGATTTCCTTTAGCCCCTAAAAAGTGAGGGACTCACTTTTCAAATAACCCCAGATGTCTGATGCAGGAGCATGCTTGGTTCTTTGCAATCCTGCATTAACCAAAAATATTTTCATTTCAGTTTTGTTCTTGTTTAGTTCAAGTTGGCAGATTCATCATATTTTCTCACCAGACCCTACGGATCTATGTTTTCATCATGGACATGTTCATTTTCCTTATTCCAATATTTCATATTGATTGGATCTTTTTTCAGCAAGTTATCACTTCCAGATTAAGTGGTAGTTTCTAGAATAGAGCACTGAAACAATTTTGAGCATAACAGCTAGATTTATCTCTTGTGAATCCTTCCCATAACTTGCGGATCCTTGCGAGGTGTTCCAAATTGTTCCGTGGAGTGTCCCTGACCTTAATTTAGGTCCACACTTCATCCTATGCACCCGTCAAGGAGAAATTCAAATTTAAGGTCGACCTATTTCATGCACACGTTACATTTCCTTCATCGGGGATTGTAATGATCTTTGGCCAACGCAGAAGATTCTAGATCTGTAGATGTGATATAAATCATTGTAATAGATCATTAGAAAGGTAGCTAGAAAATATTAGATTTGATACATAATATTTCAGCTCGCATTAAGGAGCATATAGGAATATTGTACTTTGAGCATGTTGTATTAGGCCTGTGAGCCCAATCTATAAACGTAGATGTTGTCGGTCGATTGTAATTGAGATTTTTGATAATAAGAAGGTTTGAATCTACATTTTCCTCCATATTTTGTGTTGCTTCTATTGTGTAACTCTTACTTTCCATTCTGGATTGTTCTCTTTGAGGACCCTCCTACCGTGGTTGCGCCACGTCGCCAAAAATTAAATTTCAAAGCATAATAAATGCATCCAAAAGTCAAATTTCAAATCAAGTTTGAAGTTACATATCGGTGGCCCTATGCCTATAAGCCGCTGGAACTCTCGAACTAGGGTCAAATTTCAAAGCAAGAATCTCTTAAATGTGAATGCACAAATGAATTGAAAGTGACCCTTTTTGGTTTATTTAAGCTAGAAAATTAGGGTTTTTTCCACTTCACTGCTTAGGTTTTATCACTATTTTCACCAATTTTTCCAATTTGACCTTTTATTCTCAGATCATCATTTTTGCATTTTTGGTATAACTTTGCCTCGGAGCCTTTCTAGACCTTTGGGCAACTTTTATCCTTTTACTCCAGAAATCAACCCAAAATTCAAAATTTCCACCCGATTCTTTGAGGGGGTAAGGAATTAGTTTTATCTCAAGAAAGGGTTTAGAAAATAAATAAAAAAAAAATTTATTTATAAATATTAATCCGAAGAGTGTTATTGTTTGAACCGAAGTAGCAAGTACCTCGCTTCAAAGAGGGGAAAAATGTAGACACTGAAAAATGTCCTAAATGATATCATATACTCGAAACAGATTTACTAACATCATTTCCTCTTTAAACCCATCTTCTTTTCACTTAATTGATTGAATTAGCCTAGCTATTTAATTAATTTCATTAGTTTCATCTATTAACGTAATTCATCAAAATTAGGTTAATTCATCCCCCTTCGCACTAACATTTCATACTATTAAATTAAATAAATCAAAACATTTAATTTAATTCCCTAATTCATCTTATATAATTAAATAACCCTAAGTTATTTAATTAAATATCATTTCATCTCTCTCTCCTCCCCATTTATCAATTTTCTTAATAAATATCACTTTATTCCTCCAAATCCCCTAATTGCATGATTAAATCTTGTTTAATTAGCAATTAAACTAATTTTCCTCTAAAAGGGGAATATTCTCTGGGAATATTCCTTATCCCCTTTTTCACAGTTAAGAATTTCTTTTAATTTGCAAAATACCTTTTATCCTCACCCAAATGAATATTCTTATCCCTCCATCATTTGAAAAAGGGATATTTTCACTTAGCTTCTAAGTACTTTTAACTTTTACTTTTTGAATAAGTCACCTTTGACCAGGTGAGCAAGGTGTGTTTATTTCTGAGACAAGTGGAACCTTGATTAAATCACTACGGCTTCATCTATTGATTTATAGTCCATGATCCATGATCTCATCTCCCATCTGGACCATTGATTAATCTTTTTCAATTCTTGACCTCCATTTCTATTTGCTCTCCTATAAATAGGTCACTATTTGGAGACAAATGGATCCATCTTTTAAATGCAAACTTATGTTGTTGAACTCACTTGCACTCACACTCATCTTTTACTCACTTTTAACTTTTTTTAGTTTATTTTAGTTGTATAATAGCTTAAAGCATCTATTAATGGCTTCCATGCATCCATCTTAGTTTGTATATGAATTAGGGTTTTCATCTTTTACCTTAGAATTAGCTTAGATTAGCTTAGAAATTGCATAATTAGATCATTTGTAGCATAAAATCATGTTAATTTAGCTTGCATCATGTTCATTTTTAGCATAAACTAGGTTTTTATCCATTTGTCACAATGGTTTCATTAATTCTCTGCCATAGAATTGACTGAAACATGCTCACTAATTACGGGATTGGGAAAGGGTCGTTGTTCCACATCAACACGACACCAATTCCAAAATAAGATAAGTTTCAAATGGGTTAGAGTAGGAATTTAATTATTTTTGTAGTTGTGTGTGAAAAATTATGTGAATTAGAATAATCAAAACACACAATAGATGCAATGTATTATATTAAGAAAATCAAGATTAACAACACAATTGATAAAATGATTCCTTAAAGTCATTCCATCTTCCTCTATTCTTAAGGCTCCTATATTAGTGCTCTCAAATTTTAGGTACACTAAATTACTAGGATGACACCTAAGAAATGAGAAGCCATTAAACTAAAATGCATGAATAATGCCTACACCTACATGAATTTGATGAGTTTGCTGGATAATGAACTAAGTGATATGTTAAATGGTATGTTGTTGTATACAGAATGATGTGCAATGATAAAATGATAAGCTAATGATGTAAATTCTAATGCAAAAATGAAGTTCCTAGAAATGAAATTTCCATTATAACACTACTTGGGATCAAATACTAAATTCTATACTAAAATGCCAATGCTAAACTCTCTAAAGTTGTAAGTATTTCTGCAGAGTAAATTTATGCTATGCTCTATATCCCAAAAGTTGTAAATGAGCCTCTATTTATAGATTTCACCATGGAATCAAGTAAGTTGGCAGGAATGGACAATCAAGATTTAGTCTGGAGAGATCAACAGTGAGAAACGAGGAGGTTAGAGAGAAACAAGGAAGTTGTCCCCTTTAATAGAACAAGCTTGCCAAGTGTAGAAAAGAATAAATGGAAATGAGAAGTCATGTGTCTTTGAGTTTGTTAAAATTGTTGAGGATAAATGCCCATTTTAGAAATTAGAAATAATTAATTTCATGTGACACATGGTGAGATGGAAGATGAGGTGGAAGTAGGTTAGAAAAATATGGAGAAATGTGACAAAATTTGAGTTAAGAATTCAAATTTAAAAAGAGGGAATTATTCAAATAAAAAAAATTAGTTAAATTTGTTTATTTAATTAAATCATGAAGAAAGTGGTTTAGATAGGAAGAATTAAGAAATATGAACTATATAAATAAACTTTGCAATTTATTTATAAGTAGAGGAAAATAAAGATTTTATTAATTTTTATTTTTTTAAAACAAAGGGGTAAAAACTTTATTGGAAATCAGAAAAGAGCATTACAATAATAACCAAGGGACCTAGCCCTAGAAAACAAGGAGAAAACCCCACAACATAAAACAATATCAACTATCCCCATGTATTCTCCTATCTTCCTCAAAAAACCAGTCCAAATCTAGACGCAACTCAGGGTTAACCTGATCCCAATCCTCAGCCTTCCAACCACTATCATGCTCAAAGGCCCATTTGGCCAAGTAGTCGGCAACACGATTCCACTCCCTCGGGATGTGAACAAAGGATGCCTCCTCCATCCGAGAACTAACCTGAAGAATCCGTTGAACCACCAAAGCCAACTGCCAATTTATATCATATATCTTCTGCTCATTTAACAGATTAATCAAAATATATGAATCAGCTTCACATATAACCTTTCACCATCCCAAAGCAAGGGCCCTCTCAATAGCATAAAGAATCACTAGACCCCCCATGAAGTTAACAGTCTTCACCCCCTCATGTATAGAGAACAAAAAAATCACCGACCCAACTGAGTCCCTACCAACCCCACTGATTCTAGTAGGCCCAGGATTTCCCCTAGAAGAACCATCTGTATTGATCTTTAAAAATCCATTTGGAGGAGGTAACCACCTTCCAACCCGTTGAACTCTCTTTTTCCCATGCCTACAATTCTTGGAACTGACAAAAGAAGAATAAATTTCTTGAAGACCCAGTTTGGCCACCAACTCAACATCACCTCTCTCCAAGGGGAAAACCACATCACACTTAGCCAAAACTGACTCCTGCACCATTCCTAGCATACGCATCCACACTTTCCAACCCACCAACTTCTGATCATGAAAAATCTGACGGTTCCGCTCCAGCCATATCTGCCAAAGCAGAAAGGTAGGGCCCATGAACCAAACCTCCTGCAAAAAGGAAGCCATAGAAGGAGGTCTTCCCATACTATCCCAGAATTCAACCAAAGAGCACGCATGAATACAAGGAAGCTTCCACACCTCCCACCACCAATTCCAAAGTTGCACAACAAAGGGGCACCGAAAGAACAAATGCGAAGAATACTCTTCCGTTCCCCCACACCAAACACAAATCGAAGGTCCCTGAGATCCCTGTTTACGAATGTTATCCCAGGTCAAGCACCTATTCCAAGCCAAAGTCCAAACAAAGCAGTTGCATTTAGGCCACGAGAGTTTATTCCACACCCTTTTCCACCAATGAACCTTCGCCCCAATTAGCTTTTGAAGCAATAACACCTGATAACCAGAAGCAATAGAGTAAACCCCCTTAGGATTATGGGTCCAAGCAAGAATCCTCTTCTAGAAGAGAACTACAACTCCTACTATAAAGAATCTTGTGAAGCTCAGCACTTTCTTCTGCAAGTCCCAAATCTGGCCACTCCGCAGAATCCTTCCAACGAGCCACCTCCAACTGACCAAAAGAAGCAACAAACTTGAAGTCACTGACCCTATACCAGCCAACCTCGAGAAATCTCTAACACAAAGGAAGTAGGTTGGGGAACTGAGAAGTAAGTGGAGGGAATCCATCCCAAGAATCTGACCAGAAAAGAGCTTCAGTGCCCCGTCTGCAAATCCAAAATAAACCTTCCTTGATAAGCTTCTCACCCTTCTGAAGAGTATTCCAAATCACCGAACCTTTCCCCTCAAGAGGGTAATGAGGGAGATCCTACCGCGGAATCCCCGAGAAATACTTATGAGATAATATCCTGGCCCACGGTAGATCATGTTCCACACACCATCTTCAGAATAGCTTAGCAGCCACAACCACTCTGGATAACACAGACTGTTGAAGACCAAGACCACCAAATTACTTTGGGCTGCACACAACATCCCACCTGACCAAGCTCCACTTGGAAGACGGGAAACTTCCTGCTCATAAGAACTTCCTTTCAAGAGAATCCAACTCCCTCAAAAAACCCATCGGAGCCACCTGAAGCATACATATGTAGGTAGGGAGAGCCTGCACCACCGACTTGAGAAGCTGAACCCGCCCCGCAAAATACAACCATCTATGGGTCCAATGATTAACTTTTGCACGAAGCTTATCAATAATATTCTGCCAAGAACCCTTGGGAAGATGGCGAATAGAAATTGGGAAACCCAAATATGTCAAAGGGAGAACCCCTATCTGAAACCTCAAGATATTAGCAATTCTTCTCTGTGTGGGGGTCGGCGTATTGAAGAAGAAGTTGGAAGATTTCTCCTCATTAATCAATTGCCCCAAAGCAACTAGATATATGTCCAACACCTACCTCAAGTTAGTATCTTCCCTTACAGTAGCCATCCCCATCAAGGCAGTATCATCAACAAACTGTGAATGAGATTGCGGAGGTAAATCTCCACCCCATCGCCAACCCTGAATGATGCCAAGCTCCACCCTTCTTTTCAAAAAACATCCAAGACCTTCCACAAGAAGCAGAAAAATATACGGAGAAGAGGATCCCCTTGGCACAAACCCCTCGAGGCACCAAAAAGTTCAGAATGATCTCCATTTATCAAAACTGAGAAGGAAACAGACGTGACACAACTCATGACCCATTGGATCCACTCCTCACCAAAACCAAAAGAAACAAGGATCTTTCATAGAAAAGACCATCTAACCCTGTCATAAGCCTTAGCCATATCCAAATTAATGAACATATCCTTCTCATGGGAGCTATCCATGGAATGGATGGTCTCCGTAGCAATGACAACCCCATCAAGAATTTTTCGACCCGCCACAAATCCACTATGTTCCTCTAAAATCAGCACTTTAAGCCACTTCTTCAACCTCTCAGCCAATAACTTTGAAATGATTTTATAAGCCACGTTGCAAAGAGAGATAGGCTAGAACTGAGATAACCTATCAGCCCCTTCACACTTGGGGATGAGAGCAAGGAAGGTGGAATTCAGAGCATGAAGCATCTGCTTATTCCTTTGGGACTCAAGGACAACCTCCAGAAGATCCAACTTTATGATATCCCAGAATTCCTAAAAAAAATCAATCGGGAAACCATCGGGACCAGGAGCTTTACCCCTCTTCATCTGAAACAGAATCCCCTCCAGCTCATCAAGAGAGATCTCTTTCATCAGATATTCATTCGCCTCCCTGGAGACCAACTGAGGAATATAAGAAAGAACTTGTGCTTCCTCAACAGAGCCCCCTTGCGAATCCTCCTTGAATAAAGTAGCAAAATACTGAGATGCCTCAGCAGAGATTTCCTGAAACGAGGCAAGACATTCCCCCCTATCATTCACCAAAACAGGAATGGAATTACCATGCCTCCTTTCCTTCACAGAATTGAAGAAGAAGGCAGTGTTTTTATCACCTTCCTGTAACCATTCAACCCGGGCCTTTTGCTTCCAATAGATCTCTTCCTGCAATTCAAATTCCTCAACCACTTTCAGATTCCTAGCCTCCTCCCCCAGAAGATCCACATAAGCCCCATTCTCGTGAATCAACCGCGTAATATTATTCAACTCCTCCTAAGCAGCAACCTTAGCATGAAAGATATTACCAAAACATCGTCGATTCCACCTTTTAAGCTGATATTTGACAAACTAAAGAAGATTGGAGAATGTGTACATTGTCGTACCAAAAGTTGGTCTACCAATCCTCCACCACTAAGCCACATGTTCATGAAGAATAGGATCTCGTAACCACATAAGCTGGAACTTGAATGAGGGAGAATGAGGCCCACGAGTAGATATAATACTAAGCTTAATAGGCCAATGATCAAAACCTCTCCAATCAAGAATTTCAGATCGAGTGGACCATAAGTCTCCAACCCAATAATAGGAAACCAAGAATTGATCCAGCCTCTCAGCAACACAACTCTCACCAATTCTCCTATTATTCCAAGTGAAGCGACCATTACTAGGTAGAACATCAATAAGATTTAATTCAGAAATGCTATCGCTGAATAACAGAGCAGAAGGCTCCAACCTAGGAATTCCACCTCTTTTCTCAGACAACTCCACTATAGCATTAAAATCACCAGTCATAACCCACGAATGGTAAGGAGCTAAGCTACGAACAAAACGAAGATGGGACCATAGTTGTTTACCCAGAAACTCAACAGGAGCATACACATTAGAGAGGAGAATACACTCACCAGTCTCATACCAAGAGGCGACTAGGGATATAGAGGATCTAGAGGACATCCACCAGAGAGGGAAAATCTTCCGAGGGTTCCAAAAGCAAGCCACCCCTCCCGAAGCACCAAGAGCCCCAATACTGATCACCCACCATATTTCACAACTGGGAGTTATGTCCAAATATATTAATATCTTATAGATACTCTAGGTTCCCTCAAGAAAAAAAAGAATATCCGATAATGATTCCTAACCAAATCACAAACAACTTTTGTCGAGGGCCACTGCTCAAGCCCCTTACATTCCATGAGAGAACAATCATTTCTCAATATGAAATGCCAATCCGTAGTCTTGACTCCACTCACTCCACCCAAAGTTCTGGCTTCACTTAATCTTATCCATAATATCCTTTTCCTTCCAAATTTTGAAGTCCTCTCACCAACCCTCTTTCTGCCCCTTGCTGAATACCCAAACTTACAAAGAGCTCTCTCCCTACTTCCATGCCTCCTCCTCTTTCAAGGCAATGGGAAACTCACCTCCACCACTCTTCGAAGCTCCAATAGTAGATTCCTATTCACTCTGGACAATCAATTATTGATTCGTATCCATCTGCCCAACCCCAATCTCCTGCACAACCTGCATGGCATCCAATGGTGGCCCATCTTGTCCTGTACCCAGAGTTCCCTGATCCAAGTTCAACAACCCCAGATTCACTTCCTCCTAGCTGAGATCATCCAGCACCTCAAACCTATTAAAAGTGTCATCATCCTGCCTCTCCCTCAAGGTCCGCTTCTGCCCCTGATTCCTATTGCGAGCCTTGACAGGGACATAACCATCATCTCCATTACCATCACCCAGAATAGGCTCCTTCCCCTTATCAGTCCTAGGTGGATTACGAGAAGGCTGAGAAGGCTGAGGCACCACAAGCTTAGCCCTAGGGAACCTACGCTGCAAGTGACCATATTCATGACAAAGACAACACTGAAAAGGTAGGGTTTCATAATCTAGCTGTTGCACCCAAGTATAGGATCCAACACTCACTTCAACAGAATCTAGCAGTGGCTTGCTTAAATCAATTTCTACACAGATACAAGCAAAATTCATTACCTTTTTAAACTATGTTTGTTGTGAAGACCCAACAGGTTTACCGAGCATTTGAAGCCACCAAAAGCAACATATCATCCCGCTAGCACTCAACTGGGAACCATGGCAACCAAACCCAAACTGGAATTTGACTTGGTAGTGCTTCGGTAGGGTTGAAGCCCACATGCCATGGCTTGATAAACAATCCCACCTGGTTATAAAAATAGGGACCACCCTCAAAGACTTTATTCTGATCTGCCATGCAATCAAATGATACCATAAAATAGTTGTTCGCAAGGAGCCTAATCTCCATCTCCCTCTCCAGCATCCAAGTCCCCTGAGCCCAGGATTCCAAAAATTGCAGCAAGACTCTCAAACCCATGAACTTGTAATAAAAAGAGTGCCTCGGTTATATTCATTATTTACTCTCCTGTAGCATCTCCATCGGATAACCAACTGTGCCCTCTTTGCATCTTTCCAAACACTCCATTAATTCGTTATCCGTGAAACCGCTCAACTGGTCCTAGGATCATGCATCTCCATCTCTCGATGAAAATACGTATTATCAAAAATATCTACTCCATACTGGAAACCAAATGATCGAATCCAATTTGGGGCTAGCTCGGCCCAGATAAGCTTCCACATAGCATAGCAGTAAGATCCTGGACAGATGCAAACCCTTTGGGACACTTTTTCAAGAAATGGAAAAACCCCATGGAAGGATCGAACTCTCCACACACAAGCCACTTAAACTACAACAAGAAGGCCTTAAAGACAAAACCACACAATAGTGGAACCAAGGTCTCACTAAATGGTGCAGCCACTTCACACAAATTACCTAAGATTACGTGTCTATTACCCACACAAACCCATCGCGGGTAGAGTGAGTACTGCACACCAAGACAGTCAGACCCAAAGACAACAGCTCCAAAGGAGAGCCCACAACAATAAAGAGGAATCTCCGCCATACTGATGCACCTCCACTGCACTACCATGAAAGAGAGATGAATGTTTTAAACAGTGTAAATCCCACCACCACAGCTCCCCATGAGCATCAAAACTTCAATGCATGAAAGCAGCACAAAGAACAAGTTAGGGCACTATGGGTTCAGAAGTGTATAATAATGGTATCGCCATCCCTAACTGTCTCAAATTTATATCGCCACCCTTTCTAAAGATTTTATTAATTAACAACTAGTATTTTAATTAATTTTTCTGACCAATTCTTGGATGTATATTTTTTTCCCTTGAAGTAGATAAGCCATTATTACTTCAAAGAAAAATTGCCCAGGTCGCTTAAAATTTCGATGATGCCCCAAACAATGATTTAAGATAACGATGCATGCCCTTTGGGGAGATAAATTGGGAAATTTTAGATGATTTAAAGATTTTGAAAATTTCTGATGATTTTTGATGATGTTGATGGTGAAATCCTGATTTGATAATATTCCAACGATTTATCTCCCAAAATGGAAGAAATGAGCTGCCCTTTGATTAATTCATCCTTGAAAATTTTAAAATATCCCACCATAAATCACACTTTAACTACCCCTTTTAATAGGTAAAAAGTGAAAAAAGGATTCATTTGTGCACTTGTGATTGTGAAAATTTTGAAGTGAGAGAACAAATTTGAGCATTTGAGCAAAGATGGTGATCCCTTATGAGACTCATCGATTCAAGCGTGTGTGGCGACATAACCGGCCAACGACATACAAACCTCTGATACGAAATTCTAAAACTCTCATTGTGAATTTTGAATCATTTTTCCCACGTTTTTAATTTCAAATTTTTTTTCATAGTTCTAGCGCATATGAATTTTGTTTTAGCGCACTTTCTCTAAGTAGTGGCGCAATGAAGAGGTTCTTTGGCACATTTGAGAGATTCTCTGGCTCATCAAATAAAGTGGCACAATGAAAGACTGTTATGGCACATCTAGGACAACATTGAAGATTGTTTGTTTTTCTCCTTGATTTGGATGATGTTTAATCGCGTCAACCAATGATTTGTTGTTGTTGATAGATTATATGATTTATTGATCTCATGATAGGCGAGATTCAATAATGATGATGTTGTTTTGACCTCATCATAGGCAAGGATCAAAAATAGATGTTTGCGATATTTGATGAAAATCTCACTTGAACTGATAGGATGATTGATTGCTTGATGTTTGATTGCTATGTTCATTTGAGTGATTGATTAATATGTTGATTGCAATGTGTTATAATGATAGGAGAGTGATTTAGGTAATCTTCAGTCTCGAGAGTGATTCTCACTAAATCGTAGATTTTTGGGTCACTATGGACAACTCTAGCTCTTCTAAGGTTTTTCACCTAAAAGGAGAGAGATAGGACCCAAAAATGCATGGGGTTCATTCAATTAATGTTATATGCGATGTTGTTATGCATAAATGAACTAAACTAAATGCAATTGACTAATCTAAATGAAATAAAATGAATGCAAAAGTGCAATGTAAAGCTATGTTTGAAAACACATTGTGATATGCAAACAACTATGTAAATGAAGAAATAATGCAACACAGAAAGTACAGGGATGAAACTGATTGCACCTAGATGAAATGTGATGATTCTAGAATGTTCTAGATGCTAATGAAAATTATTGATCTTTCACAGTGGGACTCATTCGCTTAGGGTGGTGAATTAGTCCTCCTCCTGGTAAAACAGTGTAAGGAACAGGTTTCTGACAATCGGGATCCAAAATTTGACAAAACTCAAATTTTCAGTCCTCAGGTGGGACTCATTCACCACTAATGGCGAATTAGTCCTCTCCCAAAATTTTGGAAAATCAGAAGACAACTCTGCAACACCAGATCTAGAAATGTCTACTTGTCGGGTTGTCAAAGTTAGTTATGCGAAAAACAGACAGAAAACACTCTTCCAACTTGAAACACACTTAAGTTGACTTGAAACACCTAGTTGGCTTTGATTTCAACTTTTCAACACATAAATTCTTGATAAATCTGCATACCTAAATCTGCAAACACACATGCAAGAGGGAAAAATGGTTGAGGGTTAGCAAATAGGGGTTTGCCTTGGTCAAACCCTTAATAGAATAATGAAATGCAAAGGAAAGATAAACTAATAACATCCAATTGCTATTAACTCACCAAACCCTTGATAATGCAAGTCTGAATTAATGTCAATGGATGCTTCAAAGTGCTTTGAATGTTGCTTGAATTGATGTTGTAAGATGCTTGAATGCTTGTATGAGATTGCTTGAATGAATGAGATTGTAGATGTGTTGGAGATGTAAATTGAGGTGAAAAATTCCTATTTATATAATCTTGTGTCGTAGTTTCCCGTTCATACCTCATAACAGGCCGACATCAAGTGATTTTTAATAAAATCCTAAAAATAAATTTAAAATATTTTGAATTTGTGGCTAAGGGGGACTCTTTCACCACCCATGTTGAATGGGTCCCACCTAGAACCTAAAAACAAGTGTCAGGAATTAAATTTCATTTAATGTTGTTTGTCAAGATAATATCCAAAAATATAGTTAATTAAAGCATATGAGGGCATAAAGGAGTCAATTAAGTCATAAGAGATAAATAGTGAAGTTGTGCCTAGGAAAGTGTGAAATCTTGTTACAAGACTTTACAACACTTCAAAATAGGACTTGATGATGTGTAAAAAGGTGATTTTTAGGTGAATTGCAATGAATGAAGTCTAGAAGAATGTAGAAAAGTCTTACAATACTTCACAACACCTTCACAAGACATCATTATTTGAATTTTAGTACCTAAATATTCATGTTCAAGCCATGTTGCAACATAAAATCAAAGAAAAATATGTCAAATACCATGAAACAAGACCTAAAAGGCCATGAAAATGACAAGGGGCCATTTTTCTACGACACATTTAGCCCCCACTTTAGTGAGAAGATGAACCTACTTCAAACTCACACTAAAGTAGCCATGAACATTAAGAAGAGGGTTCAAATGCACTTACATTAGCAAGATGGATGTAATGCCCTAAATTTACTTCAAGGGAAAACACAACTATTTTTTTTTTTCACAAGTTAGAAAATTTGCTATTGTTACACTAACCATGCACAACATAAAAATGTACTTCACACATCGGATGATGTTGGCCCTACAACAAGATCAATGACTTGTCACCCGAGGGTGAGGGTTTGGTATTTAGACGAGTGGGTATGTGTGGAGACCATCACACATACCCCCAAGCGATCATGAGAAAGGTCAGGATCCAACATTGGAGTATGAATAATTATTGGATGTAAGTAAGGATTAATTGATGAAACATTATTTTAATTGTAAGCCCTACCCATAAAACCATCTTAACGACATTGTTAAGATCTGAATTAAATATTTCAACTTGAAAATATAATTATGAGAATGAATAAAATATTTACAATCTATAAATTAATTATTAGATTTCTATTTTAATTTTATTTATTATTACCATTATTTAATCTTTCTCAATATATATATATATACTCTAAAAATAAATTTAAAAGTTATAAAATTAAAAATATAAATTATACAAATAAATACCTTTTTAAATTCCTTTTCATTTACATATTATATATTATCATTTTTCCTTTAAGGAAAAGGAAAGAGGAATACGAATAAAGAGTGTTTAAAAGAATTTCTATTAACTCCTATTCTTTACCTTTGTTTAAAATCTTATTTAATTTGTAAGATTCTCTTTAAGAGAATAGGGGGATATATTCCCCTCTCCTTTAAATTATACCTAATGAAATTTCAGGAAAAAATGGGAAGTCTTACCATTATAAAGTTGTCTACCCACGTTTTTCTACATATGCGTTATTATGTGAGTCATGGGTAATGTTAATAAGACAAAATTATGCATTCAACGTTC
>VDFB02128519.1:3416620-3441383 GCA_007258455.2 Sequoia sempervirens | reverse complement strand
AAGGGGTTTGACCAAGGAAAAACCCTATTCACTAACCCCCCAACATTTTTCCCTCACCTTTGTGTGTGATTTGTAGGGCTAGGTTATAGATTTCATAAGGAGCAAGGTTGGAGAAGTGTTGTAGATCATTCAAAGTTGTCTAGAGTGTCATCAAGCATTGAAGAGTCTCAGAGATCACCTACAAGTCACAAACTTCTATTTCAAATCTTGAAACCAATTAGGAAGATCAAAGTAGGTTGAGAGGAATAGAATTAGATTCAGAATTTCTAGAAAATTAGAAGTAGACTAATTCTCCATTAGTGGTGAATGAGTCCCACTATACAAGCTTGCGAAAGATTTTTACAGATTTGGATACCCTTGTGGTTGAAACCTTCTCTAGTGCATTCTTCTAGAAACTAGACCGATTCACCCATCTTGGTGAATGAGTGCTAGTAAATGTTGATAGTTGAATTTCTAACATTCTACACCTTTATCCAACCACTTTTTGGATTCTTAGGTGCACACTTTCAGTTTTATCATTTTTTGTGTTGTCTCAAGCATTTTTTAGGTCATTTAGTATTGTTTTGTATTCGATTAGGGTTTTACATTTCATTGTTCCTTTCATTGTATTTTGCAAGTTTATACTTGATGGTGAACCCTTAATAGATTATCTTTAGCCCCTAGGATAGCCCTTAGCAAGATCTCTTTCTCTATTGCAAAGAGATATCAAGGGTTACCCTTGAATGAAATTGGAAAAGTGTGTTTGGGTATGCTCTATATCTAAAACCATATGCTAGAACCTCCCTAACCACTTTTTCACCATTTCATTTTGGTGAACCTACATTTAAAACACTAAATTTCTTATTTGGAGGGCATTTTCATCCTAGATTTTTCTTGCATTAACATTGCATTAGGATTTGCATTGATTAATTTGCATTCTAGGGTTTCAAAATTTTCATTAGTAAAAGCTCATATAGCTTGCATATTTACATTTAATTTGTTTGAAAATCAGTCAAATTCTACATTTGCATCTCAACTTTGCATCATAAAACATAAAAAGCATAAAATTCAATTAATTTTTTTTGAATTCTTTTAAAAAAATCAGCCCTAGGACTCATTTGCCACCTTGGGTGAATTAGTCCCTCTGCACATTTTGCATTTTTTTTTCTAGCATTTAAAGTTTAGTTTTGAGCCTTTGTTTGTTGTTGTTACCTTTCAGTTTCAGTTTGTAGATCTTTTAGTTGCATTTGGTTTAAATCTATTCATCTTGTGCACTACTTAAAATGAAAATTGCATTTACAACATTGTTGCATAGTTTACAATATGAAATTTTCATCATGGATATGTGTTGTATCAAGCTTTGAATGTCATTAAAGTCCTTAGTGGATGTGTCAAGTTGTTCCTTTGGAAATGGTTCTAATGAAATTGACCTTATCCATGCTCACTCAACTCCTAATGCATGTCCTCCTAATGATGTTGACATCATCGAAGAAGATGATGATAGCATGAATAGGTTCCTAAATGATTGTATTGATAACCTTGAAGCTAATGCATCCTTTTACCCATCCATGAAACAACCAAATCCTCCCACTGTACCACCACTTGAGATGTTTGGTTACTTACATCTTGAAACAAAAATTGAACCTAAGTTCCCCATAATAGGTGAACCTAGTTCCTCTAAACAAGCAAATACTTGACCATTTTATGATAACAAAATAACAAACACCCCCATCAACCTTCAAGACACATATGGAAAAGGATTCAAAATCTTGAGAAAATGAGGATGTGACACAAGTGAACATGAAATCCACCAAATCCTTGAATAAATACCAACTAATGAAAACACAAAAGGGATAGGATATATCAAGATCCCCTTGACAACAAAATACCTCCTAAATAATACCTAAGGCTTCATAGTGATGGTATGGTAATCTTGGATTCTCCTCCCAACATGAATTTCCTTATTCCTAAAGAACAACCAATAACTAATAACAATGCAAACAATTATAGGATCACCTTACGTCCTCCTCCTCAACCATCAACTCAATAAATTAGTGAATCCAACAAGTACAAGAGGCCTTACAAATTACAAAATATACAACCCCCTTGTCCACCACTTGAAAGTGAAAGGAAATTAGAAATACTTTTAAACAAGGAACTAATCACATTACCAACAGAGAAAAAAAGACTCATTCTATATCCTAAGGATGCAAAAGTTACACTTTGTCGATACCACAAGACTCTTAGATATAGTACTGATGAGTTTCATGCATTTAAGTTAGTATTACAAAACTTTCACTTCAATGACAATGATTGCCATCGAGTGATTGCATAGAATAATATTTTTCACCCATTTTCATGTAATAGCTATAGAATATTATATTCTCTCTTACATAACCCTTTTCCATCATCTACCTTAGCTCATTCTTGTCTTGGACTTAGTGGAGGAAAGAATCAGATAGCCTTGTCCTAGTGTTGCATTTGTTGGTCCCTTAGGCTCGTTGTCCACCTTCTACTTATAGAGACTGAGACTAGGAGGCAGATGACCTACTCATAGGTTGACTCACTTGTCCCTTACTAGTATTTTACATTATTTATTTTTCAATTTTCTTTTGTGTAATTGCATGTGTGTGATGTGATCCCCCATGACGTTCTATTTTATGTTCTCTCTCTTCATGACATTCCTCTATTTGTACCTACATTCCTCTTTATGTCATAAATATTCTATTTGTTCACTTTTTATCTCTTTTCATTTTTTCTTGTGCTTTCCTTTTGGGGATGACGCAAGGAATTGAGACATTCATCTCTCTTCCATGTTGACCCAAAAGAATTTCTTTCATATTTTTATTTTTATTTTGTCTTGCGTTTTCCTTTTTGGGATGATGCAAGGCATCAAGACATTCATGTCTCTTCCATGCTAACCCAAAATATTTTCTTTCATCTTTTTCTCTTTTATTTTGTCTGGTGTTTTCCTTTTAGGGATGATGCAAGGCGTCAAGAAATTCATGTCTCTTCCATGTTGACCCAAAAGCTTTTTTTTCATCTTTTTCTTTTTAATTTTGTCTTGTGTTTTCCTTTTGGGGATGACACAAGGTGTCGAGACATTCATGTTTCTTCCATGTTGACCCAAAAGGATTTTCTTTGTTTTCACTCTCTTGCTATCATTCTTCTAGTTCTATGTGTATTTTGGGAATGATGATAGTTTTGGCTCTCTAAAACATTATAGCAAGAACATACTGACCCAAAATCCATAGATCCCTTATGTGTTTGGTGCTTTCATTTTAGGGGAAACCCCTCTCTTTTCCTTTTCTCTCGCATGACGTAGCTTTACTCAGAAACATATGACTTGGCATAGGGTTTTCCAAGTTGGCTCTCATGTCTGCTTTCCTATTTTCATTTATCATTTGCTACTTTAAAGTATTTTTATCATAGTATGGTGTTTAACAATTCCTTTAAAGTGGGGGCATACATTGTCATTATTCTTTTTCATTTTTCTTTTCATGGTGCAGTTTTCTTACCTTCATACGATGCATTTCTCACTTTGTGGATGACATTGGGTTTGGCGTCCTTCATGAGCGTGATCTCTCTTAGCATATTACATTCCTCTTAGTGGCTTGATGTGACACATTGCATCCCCTAAGTTGTGAATTTTCTATTCTTTGATTGGTCATCTCTTGGAGACATTAGGCACAATGTTCCCTAAGTTAAAGACCTCTGATGAACTAAGCAAGACTCCTTTGAACATTCTTTGCATTTTGCATTTGTACTTATATGGACACCTTGCATAATAAAGCTTGCATGCCTGTGGAGCCATCCTATTTGTTCATGAACTCCAAGCATGTCCGAAGTTTCGCAAGTGTCTCATGAAGCTCAAAAATCATTTTTTTGTGTTGCACCTTATTAAAGTTATAAGGAGGTATAACTTTGGTATGGTTTTAGTGGGAAGCCCAACCAAGGCATGACTTTCCCCATGGCCACTTGAATGTGTGTGTGAGTGCATACCAACCATGAGTATATGTGTGTCACCATTTTGGACCTTCTCACCCAACGGATAGCCTAAAGTTCTGTCACCTCATAGTGAGTATGCACTTTTCAGAAAAATAGCCTAGATTTGATCCACATCATGACGTAAAAATGGTCGAAGCTTGATTTGATCTTTTTGTTTTGATTTTCCTTTTTGTCTTTGGCAGTGCATGCTTGTTCTTTTTTGTTTCTCATTATCATTCACATGCATGTTCCTTTGTGCTCATGTGGGTTTTCCATAGGACCTTGCTCCTAGGGGATTGTGCACCCCCCTTGGTCATAGTTGTCTAGGTATCTTATCAGAATTGGTACATTTGAACCCCCCTTGATTGTTATGGATTTTGGTTTACTTTAGTGTGATTTTGAAGCAAGTTCCTCCTCTCACTAAAGTTGGGGCTAGATGTAATGACAAAAAAATGTCCTCTTAACTTGGCCTTGATTTAGTGTTGCAATATGCCTAACATATTCATATTAGGCCTTGGGACCTTGTCAACTAAATGGATTTAAATGGTACCTTGCTTAAGTGTTGTGAAGTGTTGTAACTTATTTTCACACTTTTCTAAGATATGGTTAATAAATTACACCTAAATAACCTCTTTTTATAATTAATCTTTCCTTATCTCAAAGTGTTGTAAAGTGTTGTAACACACTTTCACACTTTTCTAGGCTTATCATCAATAATTAGGCTTTATTATGCTTTAATTGGCCCTATTTTTCATCCACAAGCTTTATTGATATGTATTTTTTAAGATAATCCTGACAAAAGCATTTAAAACTCCAAAATCCCAAATGCCCACCTCAAATTCCTAAGGTGGGACTCATTCGCCATTCTGGGTGAATGAGTCCCCTTAGGTGGGACCCATTAGCCCATAGTGGTGAATGAGTACCATTTAACTTAAAATAAAATTTAATTTAAATCTTTGGTGGGATTTTATTCTCCAAGATCCAATGTCGGCTTGTAGTGTTGTAATTTTGGGAATTCTTGCATAATTGAGTATAAATACAAGGTTCTTTCACTCATATTCAACACCTAGCATTCAAGAGAGTTCATAAGAGCATTTGAGCATTCACAAGTGAATTAAAGAGCATTCAAAGGGTATATTATCAAGCATATTAGAGCATTCTTCAAGCATCAATCATCATGTCAAAGACTTCTTGCATCATGTTTGTAATTGTGCTAACAATTATGGTGTAGTGTTTTGTGATTCAAGCAAGCATTAGATTCAAGATCCATATCATTCAAGCTAGAGTCAAGAACAACATCGATTGCATCCATTTAAAGCATTATTGCAACACCTTTTTGCTAGGGTTTGGTGAGTTTTTGTATTGTTATTTGTTCATTCATCATTCTCCTTTCATATTTTCTTTCATTTCAAGGTTTAATTACCAACAAGGAGTTTGACCAAGGAAAACCCCTATTCATTAAGCCCCCAACATTTCCCCCTCTCCTTTGTGTGTGATTTGAAGGGATAGGTTGCAGATTTCATAAGGAGCAAGGTTGAAGAAGTGTTGTAAATCATTCAAAGTTGTCAAAAGTGTCATCAAGCATTGAAGAGTCTTTGAGATCACCTACAGGTCACAAACTGTTATTTCAGATCCCAAAACCAATCAGGAAGATTAGAGTAGGTTGAGAGGCACAAAATAAAATTCATAATTTTCAGAAAAGAGGAAGTGGACTTATTCACCATTTGTGGTGAATGAGTTCCACTGTATAGGATTCACAAATATTTTTACAGATTTGGATACCCTTTTTCCTAAACCCTGCTACAGTTTATTTTTCTTGAAATTGGACAGATTCACCCAACTTGGCGAATGAGTCCTAATCAACTTTGATAGTGAAATTTACAATATTCAAGACCTTCATCTAGCCACTTTCTGGATTCTTAGGTGCACACTTTCAATTTTATCATTTTTTGTGTTGTCTCAAGCATTTTCTAAGTCATTTACTATTATTTTGCATTCAATTAGGGATTTACATTTCATTGTGCATTTCATTGTCTTTTCCAAGTTTAAACTTGGTGGATAACCCCTTAATAGATCATCTTCAACCCCTAGCACAACCCTTAGCAAGATATCTTTCTCCATTACATAGAGATCTCAAGGGTTACCCTTGAATGAAATTGGAAAAGTGTGTGTCGGTATGCTCTATGTCTAAAACCATATGCTAGCACCTCCCTAACCACTTTTTCACCATTTCAAAGGATATTTCTTGAAGCCCTTCTTTTGATTGTTGAACTTTACAAAGTCATCATGAAATTCCTACTCCTCATCTTTACTCTTTTTAGAGTCTTTTTTATAGGTATTTTTCATTTCAAGCATGCCTTCAAAGATATCTATCTTTGAGTTATGACATTTTCCAAATCCAAGACCACTCTTATTCTGTAGAGGTATTTGAAAGTTGATTATCTTATCAAGGATGTTGGTGATTTTCTTGAGTTTTAAGCCTTTGTCTATTTTGTCCTTTGCTTTCTTTAATTATTTCCTCAAAAAGATAATTTCTTCTTCAAGTTTGGAGCATTCAACTAATTTTTCATTGAGCTTAGCATTTAGACAATCTACAACCCTCTTACAATCTTCAACTTGACCTTCCAAATTGATGATTATTTATTTTGATTCTTGTACTTTGATTTTAATTTCTCCATTTTATTTTCACGCTACATCTAGATCTTATAGTGCAGAAATAAGTTCTCCTTCAAAGTCAACCATGCAATCTTCTTTATTAAAGATAGTCATGTATTTATGTGTATCATCTTTCAAATGATTCCTATCATTGGTCAGTGACTCATTTCCCATGTGTTCCACTCCAGGATCTACCTTAGTTGTTAGGTTATATGAAGGAACTTGGCTCTGATACCAAATGTTGAGTTCACACAAAAGTACTAGGAGGGGGTAGGGGAGAACAAGTACTGAATTAAATTACCCACTTCTAGTAGTAATTAATCAAATGTAAAAAATTAAAACATGATAAGAAGAAGAACACACAAGCACACAACCATAACACTAGATCTACCTGGAAAACCCTGCAAGGGAAAAACCATGGTGAGCAAGCTACTTGGATCTACTATCCAAATCTAGCCTCACAAATGAATTAAAATTTACAACAAGTTTTATGAGCTAAAATGAAAAGGAAGCTGAGAATCCCTCAAGTATTATAACACTTACAACCAAGATTTAGGCTTTAACCTCTAAATTAAATATTTGACAAGAAGTGTTGATCAATTACCACTACACCACTTTTCATTGTGACATATATCTTCAATATCTCTACTCAACAACCTCTACTGTCATTGGCTCATTTCCTACAACATACATTCTTACATATACTTGTGTATGCTTCTTCAAACTTTCACATACACTCACTACTGAGCTATCTGAACTGATCTTTACTACATTTCATTATCAATGCATATTTTATGGATTTCTTATTCACACATTATATTTCTTTAGAATACACCACATACATGTGTTTTAGAAAAAGAGATAATTAGGACCCTTTATCCCGTAGAACACATCTTGAAACTGACACACACTTCCAAAAAATTGGAACAATCATCTCAACATACCAAGTCAGCTTAGAAAACACTTAGCCTTCTTCATATTATCTCTATACCAAAATAACTACAAAAGAAACATGAATAACAACATGCGAATAATGTCATGAACACAATATGCCTTACCAAATACTCCTATGCACCCCTTTACAAATTAATACCATTTCATGATGTCGCAACTACTTGAGCACTAATTTCAATAACCTAAATACACTTAGTTTGTACAAACATGGTGTAGAACATTGCAAAAAATGCTTGTAGTAGACAAGATCATTTGAAACTTGAAATGAGCATACCAAAAAACAATATGAGCTTATCTTTAAAACATTAAAGGAAAATGACGAGATGCATTGAAAGGAAATGGTATTTGTTATTTCCCACAACATTCCTTAGCCAATAACAAGACTTATCTTCACATAGATGACACTAAAAATTGATGCGGTACAAACTATTACTTGAGACTTGAAACATATATGTTTCTTTCATGTATCTATTGGAATCCTCCAAACTAGGACTATACAAGACTATACTTTATGATAGGCTTCATGATCTCAAATTAGAATCCTATATACCTGAGAGTAAATCCAAGCTATCTTTCCTATCTATAGTCCAATATCTTTCAATACAGTGTGATGTGGTACAACTTCTTGAGCCTATGACACCCTTCCTAACATGACCTAGATACTTAGCAAAATTCCTTCAAAAATTTTGCAACATACTCCACGTGACTTCATAGCTTCTATGATATCCATTATCAACATAACTTAGAATATTGATTACATGCACTTAACTTACATATGAACTTCGGGATTTAAGGTAAATAAACTTCAAAAGATAAGGTGTAATTATGTACAATTGATGTTTATCTTATCTCCTTTCCTTATACCATCATTGCATTTCTATTTGTTCATTTTTCATCATTACATGGTTGACATCAATGAAAACATGTGCAACAAAAATACTCTGATTAAAGAACCTTCTCCAATCAATGGAACTGAGGGTGAAAGGAAAATATGATAATACATTACGTGGCTATATAAATAAGTATAGACTAGGAGGTAGAATAAAGAATTATATGAAATAAAAATATGTTAGAATAAGGAAGATGATATGTGATAGTAAAGTATAAGAAATTAACTATTATACATTAATAAGCCATGAAAGAATGTTAATATATAATTCTATAGAGATATCGGTGTATATATATGAATGTATATAATATATTATAATTTTATAATTGTTATATGTCTAAATTCTTCCTTTTATTACATCATATTATGTTTTACTAAATATAATAGAATATTAAAACTCAAAATTTATTCACGTTTTTTTCATCAACACTTCTCTTCTTGGTTGAATTGTTATTATCCAAGATTCCTCTTTCATATTTTATCTTGCAAGATTCTCTAAATCCTTTTTATTGTGCATATTCTCTTCTTCTCCCCACTTTGGACAAAAAATCATGATTTATATGTTATTTCCTTTTTCTTCTCCAAAATCAGCCATACCCCTTTTCTCTTCCACAAACATTATAGTTTCGTAAATAAAATTTATAAGCCTTATATATTTTCTCTTCTTCTCTCTCATGAAAAATTGTTTTTGTTTCTCTCTATTAAAGTATTACTTTATAATTTTATGATTTTAATATTTGAATATTTGAAAACCTCATTTCACTCTTATCCTCTTTTTCAATAATCAATTATTTTATTTTATTTCTTCCTCCAAATAAACTTACATAATATTGATATTTTTGAATGTTTTTTATTTTAAAAGAAGGGGAAGGTCCCTTGAACCCATGATTTCAACAAAACAACAAAATACGAAACAAAGGCCTATACACCTGAACCACTCGAACAACTAAAAGGAGGCACATAGGCCTCAAAGAAATACAAGCATAAATAAAGAGAGAAAATGAGAAAATGAAAGCATCTCAACACAATAAAAATACATAAGAGAAAGACAAACCACAAAAAAAACCACTAATATTTTGGAGTGAAGAAAAGGTCACAATCTCCCTTCAGCCTATCTAGCGCTTTGTGCCACTCTTTCTCCTCCATATTCTATATAGTGACCTAATAGTCTAAACAACATTTTAATGGTATTTACCTTTCTTATTTTTATTTTTTGTAATATATTTTTTCTACAAACCATGTCAAAGATGGCCATGTTCATGATCCCCTCAATAATTGAAGTGATGTTACCTATAGCCTCGTCCAATGTTGAGATCATGTCCTTCATATTACCATGATCATCATCATAATTGGCACTTAGAATGCCACTTTATAGCTTCGTAGTTTGATCATGGAGCATTTGTAGAGGCTTAGAGTGAGTCTTTACCTCTCTATCAAAATCCTCGATGTCCTCATTAACATTAACATTTTCTTCCTCCTACTCCAAATCACAAGTTTCCATTTTCATATCTTTATTATCCTTGACAACTTCTTCCTCCCTGTCATACACTTCAACTTCCTCCACACTAACTTCTTCACCATATTCTTCCTATTCACTATTTTTCATTCTTTCCTCATCATATTCAGGAAGAAACTCTTCATTGGAAGGTCCCAAACCCATTTCCTGATCTAGAGCCAACTTGTTACCTTTGTTATCCTTTCTCTTTTTTTTGACTAGCACTAGCTATCCTAGAAAATATCCTATCTCTCAACCTGTGCTATCATTATCAACAAGTTATATTCATTCTCTTAGCATAAATAAATAGGGTAGATGCATAAATAAATAATCTATTAACTTCTTCTTGATGTTAAAAGGATTAAATAGGGGCTTAACAACCTTGGAAAGCACGCGTGTATTCTTAACCATTTTATATCCTTGACACGATTTAAATATTTAAGTTCCCTCCTCACAATTTAATAATTTATTTAGTGGTTTTATTTCTCTAAACATTCTTGTCATTTCAAATTATTTTAGTATAGTTTATACTTGAGTTATATTTTTCTTATGCATTTTATTTGAAAGTATTCTCATTGTTGTATGAAACATTCTTATTTTTTTTACATTGAGGATGGATTACAATCAAATGGGTACCTCCTTGATAATGGAAATGTCACAAATTCTACTTTTCATCAATCTAAAACTATTTTAGAATTTTCCCTTACTCATATTTTTATCTCATGTGTTATTCTAGAGGTTTGACATCAACACTAGAACCATTAAAATAGGTTCCATGTTCCTTGATTGCCTTGGAATTCATACTATTTAGCCTAGGTCTAGTCTTTTTATTTCCCTTGTTCAAACCCTACTTTAGTTTCTAATTAAATTAATGTAGGTTTATTGAATTACTCTTTCATTTATTCAAAATTTAAATAAAAATTGTTAGAGTAAACAGGATCATTATCTCATTAATTAATCATTAATTAGTAGGTTCCCTTTTACTTTATTTAGCTAAGCTAAACTTAGGAGCACTTTTCTATATTTAGGTCATTTTTTCTCATAGCATAGGATGATGACACTTGTCATGATTTAATATAATCCTCACTTGAGGTTTTCTTCTTTTTTATACAAATTCATTTTATATCATAATTCATCTAATTCTATTAATTCATATCAATTGATACAAAAACCATCCTATGTTTTCCCAAATCAAATATCCTCTTAAGGATGCATAGCACAATCATACTCTTTCTCTCTATATGATGTGTATTTTGGTTGCAAATGATTTGTAAGATATGTGGGGTTCACTATCAACTCCAATAAAATTTATTCACTAGTATACAAAGTACACATTTTAAATATTACATTGATCTTCCTTCAAAATTAAGGTAGAAAATTTTTATCTTTGGAGTGTACTAAGGTCATCCAATTTGTAGAGGTGGATAATTATTGTTTTACATCTTCAACATCCTTTTTCCATCAAGAATTCTTTAGTGACAATCCTCGATCTTCACACTTAATTATTCCATTTTTTATATTTTAATTATTAGTGTGAACTCTTTTATCTGGTTTAGTTTATTCAATTATTATATGCATCCACTTAATAAGCCTAGATAAATTTAAGTGAATGACATTTTTACCTATACAATTGTAAAACAACTTAATTTATATGAATCAATTCTTACAGATCTAGAATTCATTTTAACTACATTCATTAGTAAGAGGCCTCCCATACTTGTAATTCAATTATACTTATAAGATAAAAGTTGTGAATCTATTATGAATCTAACTTCTTAAGGGTCTTGGTGTTTGACTTTTTCTTTCATGTGAACTATATTCTTAAATGTGAGTTGGTACATTTATACAAACCCACTTTTGGCATAGTAGACATCTAACTCCTAGAAAATGTGAATAATGCACACCCAATTGATATCAAATTCTTAGACTCATTCATCTCACAATCCACTTCAATAAAGTCACATGTAGTCTATAGAAATCCAACAAAAATGACTCTATGCATCAAATTTCACTCACACCCTCCATGGATAATAAAAAAATTCCACTTATTTTGTGTTTCACTCTCAATTATGAGCTAAAGGATGGTCTAGATAAAAAGGTGCACATACCAAGATAGTCCTCCATTATCACTCATATCAAAAAGTTGGTCTTAATCCCTATATTTCTTGTTTTTTAACCTAAATCAAATTCATAGGTGTAAAATTGACCCAAATTATTTTTAATAATATTAGGTTTCCACAATCCATGTTATTGTTCAATATTTTTCTAGATTTGATTGTGTTAGATTTTTTGTATCAATTTTCAGATCCCACAACATGATTTATAATCTTGATGATGGACCACGATGTGTGATCTGAAATGTTGATGCAAAAATTGAAACACAATCAAATCCAAATTAATATTAAACAAAATTTTTTTGTGGTTACAAATTTAAAATTTAAACATTATTAAACTTATCACTAGCCATTGTGAGCTAACCTATCATGAATTTATATTGATTTTGTGCTATGATGTTTTATTTAAAGATGTACATTCAATCATTAGAAATCACGTGAGGAAATCAAATAATTATTAGAAACAATGTCATACAATATTCATGATACATCTATAGCAATATTCCCAAAGTATACGTTAGTATAGATCGTCTTTGGAAACCATACATGCTTTCTTGTTTTCTTTAATCATTGTTCCAATGTCATTTAATTGGTTCAATCAAGAGCTCAACTAAGTAGAATATGAATTTTTCTCAGCATGTTTCTATATAGTGTTTACAAGTCCACCACCCCACTTCAAACACAAGTATAAAGAGATGATGCAAACAATTCTATGATTAGAATTCTACAAAATCACTTCTATAGGTTGAGGTTCAATTTCTTAAGACAAACCATTTTTGCACTCACAAATATTAGTTTTACAGATACAAATCTAAACTATAATAGAACATAATTAGTTTATAACTTTTGATACATTCATTTGACCAAATCTGAAAAATTGACACACAATAACTAATACCTTTTTACATCTTCAACAATATACTCCACCATTTAAAATTCAAACAAAATATTATGTTCAATTTATATAAATTCTACATTAAATTATACATTCATTCTTCAAATCCCAACAACTTAATCTTAATATTTAAAATTATTTAATTATTTATAAAAAAAATTATAATAAAAACATTTATTTTCATTACAATTGTAAAGCAACTCAAGTAATACAAATCAATTCTTACACATAACTTTCAGAGATCCTTCCTATAATCTGTGCATTCCTTAGCGGGCTCTTTCTTAACACACACTTCAATTTTCTTACATAAGAAAGAAAAGAGTCGTTGGGGATCCAACCTTTGAATAGTCTTTGCTGATTGGCCTCGCTTTACTTGACAACGTTGAATAGTCTTTGCTGATTGGCCTCACTTTACTTGACAACAGCGTTATCCAATTCCAGTTCGTATACTTGTGGATACCCATTTTTAATATAGCACAAGACTGACTCCTCTAAGCTGCGAACCCTACACACCCTGCCGTTGGAGTCACAACATTCCAATGACCCACTCCGATTTTTCATTAAGCACTTAATGAATGTCCTCAGATGGTTATAATTATCCTCGTTACAATCCACTACAAAGCTGCTCCCATACGTTATGAAACGGACATCGATGTCGACTTTTCTTTGGTTTGCATAAAATGTTAAATTCACCTCTGATGGATTCTCCCCTTCACTAGGAAACCTCTCATAACTAGGAATCCCCACTTCACTGCTGGGCCTGCTGGGCTGGATACTGACCAAAGATGCACTTTCAGAGCAGGCTTTTGCTCCTCCACCGATCACTGCATGCTTAACACCACTCACTACTCGCCACTCAAAGTCATTAGACGGCTTCAAGTTCTCCGGCCACTCTAAGAAAGAGTATATCCACACCCTTGCCCCTACAGAAAGGTGGTCACACATGGAATGCATTGCCCAGCAGAAGATGCTATTCACTTGGGTATAAATCCAGACCCTCAATGGAGTGATGAACTCCATTACTGCTGATGTAAAGCTCAACAATATTGGAAGAAGCCAGTGGACTTGTTTCATTGCCTGGAGGAACAACCCTACCAAATTTAGACATTTCAATACTTTCTCCTCCGAGACCGACATATCGATAGGGAGGAAGAGACAAAGCGTACCATGTGATAATGACTTGATAATCTCGTTTCTAAGTACTAAACTATCCAATACTTCGGATAAATCCATCACACCACCTGTAATCACTGCTCCAAAGAATACTTTATGACCTTTGAGAAACACAGTTTCCCTATCCAGTTTTTCCAAGCCGAGAAGAGAGTGCCAGATTGGATCTGTAATATAATACGCCATTTTTCCGTCAACAAACAGTTTGTGTCTTTCATTTCGCTCCAAATGAAACTTTTTCCCTAAGTAGTCTACTTCAATAACCGTCTCATCCGGTACCTGGTTTGCTACAGTAGGCTGATCTGCTTCCTTGGTTGCAAGGCAAACGCCAACCCGGAAGAAGTTGAACGGGCCGGAATCGAATTCGCTCAGTCGGGCATAAGATGGGGAGAGGACAGTCCCCAGCCCGCCAGGTAACTTACTCAATGACCAGCTCACGAAAGCTCTAATAACGGCTCCGAACACTGTGAGCTTCACAATCTGCCAAAACGCGAGACAAAACTGTAAAGAAAGTAGCACCTTGTTAAATATTGACTCGAATTCTGCCATACTTCCACAACACCAGATCACTCCGCTACACTCTCCTCCTCTCATTCTTGAGAATAAGCAAAACACTGATAACCCACAGTGCTAATCCGTTCCTCATTTTCCAATTCTTCATCATTAATTCATGCCAAGGGATTTCCTTCACTCCCACGCAATCTTTTCCTTTTTTCCGGGATTTCATTTATTCCCCCACAATCTCGTCCATTCCTTTTTCCTTCATTTTAGTCCTATGTTTTATTCCTATCGTGCATATTAATCTTTATTTTTGGCTCCTATTCCTATATTCTGTTCGTAAATAAAAACTTGCTTTTGCTTAACTCAGACGAAAGAACAACGACGAGAACGATCCTACTTTTATCACAGTTCCTCCATACCTTTTCTTAAACAGGTATATTCGTTATACTTTGTATGACATTTTGATGCCTCAATTACCATTCCCATTGGGCCCTACATGTGACGTTTATCTGAATTTATTAAATTATTTTAGCCATAAAATGCAGTTATATTTTTAGGAAGATTGTGTCATTTAAAAGGGAAATTTTTTATGGTAGTGTTCAAATTTGTTTATAATTATATAGATAGTCTACAATTTTTTATTTTTTTTCAAATAAAATAAATCTTCTTTTATGATAGTGTTCAAATTTGTTTATAATTATATATATAGTCTACAACTTTCTTTTTTTTCTCAAATAGAATAAATCTTATTATTTCAAGGGTAACTTCAAAGTGATAACCATCAAATAAATTGTCTAACATGCAAAGTTTTCAAACTTAGTTCTTGATTTTCATATATTTATATTTTTTCATCTTTGTTATTTTCTTTATTCTTTCTTTCATTTAGAATAAAAAAATCTAAATGTATTTCCTTGATTTTCTCATCTAACTATAGTATAGAAACTTATCAAATCTGTTATAATGACAATTTCTAATGTTTATGCTACATAAAATAGTGGGAGGAATGTTGCAGTTTTAGGCTTTATGAATGTCAAAAGTTACGGTTTGCTGAAAACTAGCCTTGCATGTGACAATTTAGAATTTTTAGGTTGAGATTTCATATTTTATTATTATTCTATTGCTTGATGAGCTATACACATTCATGACTAACCTAAATGGGCCTCTATGTCCCACTCAAATCATTTTCAAAGAATTTTTTCATAGTTGTCATGTTAATTGTTCCCTATATGAGGCTAATGCAATGCATATTCCTACTAGCTTGGATAAAAGGAAACAATTTTCTTTGAAAAAAATAAATGACTTAAAATCAAATATTTCCTCTCTCAAAGCATGGAAACTCTCATAGTTATTTTGAATCCTAACTTTGTGCTAGAGGATTTTTATTTTATAGACACCCTTATTTGTACATTATTGGGGGTTGGAATGAACGTGGAGATACTACAATATTGGATGCATAGATCTTGGAGGATTCAAAGAAACATGGAGATAAATTTGAGACCAATAGTTTTTGTCACTTTCAATAATGTTTCTAATTGTTCCTAAATTTTAACAGGAGATTCTTACTTCTTCAAACTTGTAATTATTTTCATGAAACATTGGAATTTTGATTTTTCCTTTTTCCTTGCTACTATTTTATAGAAAGATGAATCCCTAGAAGTTTTGGGTGACTTCTTTGGTTTCTATTTGGGAACTTCATAGATTACCAAAGAGAAAAAATAATAGTTATGCTAGATTTGATTAGTCCTTACAAAATCCTCTTATATTTAGTGCATGATTTTGTTTGGAATCAAACCTTGGATTATGATGCCATCTATTTTACATGTAGGAAATATTACCAAATGTTATGAGCTTACTTTTATGATTTTCTATAGCTTTCAAATATAATGACGCCTCCAAGAGATTGGTACATGATGATTAAAGGGATAAAAAAATAAATCAATATTATAATCAATGGATTAATTTTAGACCTTATAATGTCAATGGCTTCACCATGTTTTCCAAGAAAGGTCAAGTTTCATTCTCTAAAATCCTAGAGGACCTAAGGTTGGTAACAAAAATAAGTGATGGCGGATGGGAGTGGAGTGCTGGGCGGGAAAACCGGTTTTTTGAATCTACTGGTATTGAGCAGGGTGATGGCGATGGATCTGCGAAGGCCCAGGTGGGTCACAGGCCTACCTCGTGTAAGAAGAAAAGCGTGGAGGAGCCGGAACGGGAGGACTCCCCAAAAAAGCGTGCAGATGACCTAGGGGTCCGGTCCCTCCCCCTGTTATTCCTGTCGGTGACTGTCCAAAAGATAACCTCAAGGGTCCAGCTGGGTCTGGTGACACGATCGGTGGGCAACGTAAGAAGTGGGCCTCACTATTTGGGGTTAAACCTAATGGTAAGTCTTTTTTTCCCCCTGTGCGCAACATCTCCAACCCTTCAGTTGGAAAATTTGCAATTTCTATTCTAGATGAGATTATTGATCATAACATCGCTATAATGGAAAACTCCTTGGTTGGCAAATTCATGGGTCAAAGGCCAAATATTGAGATTGTTAGGGATTTCGTCAGAAAAAAATGGAGAACAAATGGTAGTGTTTCTGTTGCGGCCCTCCCAAAAGGGTTCTTTACTTTTGAGTTCTCGAACTTGGATGATATTAAGGCTGTAAGATGCAGAGGACCATGGGTTATTGGGAAATCAACTCTCATACTTAAGAAATGGTCTTCAAACTTAGATCTATCGGATTCCATCTTTGAGAATGCTCCAGTTTGGGCTAGGCTTCATGGTCTTCCTCTGGAATATTGGAATGAGGATGTTTTTAGGGGGATAGCCAGCTCCTTTGGGGAGCTTTTATCGATTGACCCTATGACTGCTGCTAGAAGGAGACTGGTGTTTGCCAGAATATGTGTTGGTGTCTCTCAGGAAGCAGATCTTCCCTCCTCTATGGAGATCCACTCAAAACTCGGCTCTTGGTCACAAGCTATTGAGTTTGAGACCATCCCTTTCGCCTGCTTCAAATGCAGAAAATTTGGTCATTGGGCGAAGCATTGCCCCCTTAAGGTTGTAAAAGAAATTGAAAAACCTAAAAGGGCCTCAAAAGTGGTATGGAAAAAGAAGCAGGAGGACAAATGTGTTATGGAGATAGTGGGAAAGATTGTTGAAACCCCTGATAACCTCTCGGGCGAAGCTGGAAATGAAGGCTCCACCACCCAAGCCCCTAAAGCTCTTGCTTCTGAGATTAAGACTGGTCCTCAAGATAAAGGAGAAGGAATGGACTACTTTGCTGGGATCTTGGCTCTAAGCAAGGCGGATGGCTCTCAATACAATATGTCTGATGAAGCTAGAAATGAAGGCTCTGCCATCCAGACCCCCCAAGTTTTGATTCTGGAGCTTATCGCTGATTCTCAGGACAAAGAGAAAAGTGTGGAATGGGAAGTAGGGAAATTAGCCCTTAGCAAGTCAGATGTTTCTTTTACATCAGAGATTAGCCCCATCTTCCGGGACCCCGAGATGCCAGGGCTGGATGATATTTCTTCTCAAGGTCTCTCTCTTGAGGTAGGCATTCCCCTGGTTGTGTCTCCAGTCGGGACAAATAACCCAGGTGTTGAATACTATACGGACCTGGCTTCTTTTGATATTGTTAAAGACACTTATTCGGACCCTAGCCAGGCAAGCATTCTTGAAAGAAGTAACTCCCTGCCATCCAGGAATGGTCTCATGGATACCCTCCCCTAGGAACAGAAATTCCTTTCTGAAAAAGAATGGGAGTCCAGCAAAGAATCAGATAGTCAAGATGATACAGATAGAGAAGAGGTGTTTTCTAAGAAAAAGAAGAAAAAATCGAAGATCAAAATCAAAATCACCCCCTGTGAGATTTCAACAAGATCGAGAGCAAAAGCGGACTGTGGGGCAATTTCTGTGGCCAAAGGAAGAAGACCCAAAAATTTGATAAGAGAGCACCATAGCTTTTAAGATATTGTGGATGGTTTCCAAAAAACCATCATGGAACTCCTTCTCTCTTCTCTCTCCTAAATTCCCCATGAAATTATTATCCTGGAATATTAGGGGACTAAATAATCCCCACAAGCAGGATATTTTACACAATTTTGCTCGGGACCAAAAGCCTGATATTCTCCTCATTCAGGAAACCAAAATGTTAAGTGAAAAGGTTGAAAATATTTCTTTGTTCCAGCACTGTTCCATTCAGGGTAGTGATTCTACTGGGGCATCTGGTGGGGTTGCAACTTTTTGGAACTGTATGGTCATAAGAGGTGATCCTCTTTTTTCTCGTCCTAACCATGTTGCCACTAGATTTACTCATATTAGAGACAATTTCAGCTGGATCCAGTCTAATATTTATGCTCTGAACTGTAAAAAATCTCAGAAGGCTTTTTGGAAAGAGCTGGCTGCTTTCCAGAATATCTTTCAAAATGACCCCTGGGTTGTCATGGGAGATTTTAACTCACCTCTCCTTCAGGGCGAGAAGTTTGGCGGTTCTCAGATTAATGAAGAAAGCAAAGAAGATCTCTTGGATTTCATCAACAGTCATGCCTTGATCGACCTGGACTTGCAAGGGAGCTCTTACACTTGGTCGAATAGAAGAATTCTATCGAATTTGATCCAGGTGAGACTTGACAGAACCCTTATTTCTGATATCTGGTTTTTAAATTATTGCTGATCTTTGAAAACCCTCCCTAGGATAGGTTCTGACCATTTCCCTATTAGTTTCATTGCTGACCCCTTAAAGATTAAGAGGAATACTCCCTTTCGCTTTGAGAAGATGTGGCTTTCCCATCCTCTCCTCTGAGAGGAAATAAGGAAATGGTGGAATATTAAAATTAAGGGTACTGCCTTATTTAGAATAGCCAAAAAACTAAGAGAAGTTAAAATGAATCTCAGAAAGTGGAAAAAAGAGTCTTTTGGCAATATCTTTCAAATCAAATCTGATCTTCAGTTTAGGTTGTCTGAAATCCAAAACAAAATTCAGAAGGAAGGCTATGTGAATGAAACTAAGGAAAAGGAAAATGAGATTCTCTCAAAACTTCATGAGATAATTACTAGAGAAGAGGAATTTTGGAGACAAAGATCTAGAGCTCTTTGGCTAAAGGCTGGAGACAAAAATAACAGATACTTTCATCTTTCAGCTTCTAAACACAGGGCAGCTAACAAAATTTCTAAGATTGTGGTTGATGGTAGAACTTATGAGGAAGAGGATATTAGGAGAGAAGCTGTCCTATTCTTCAAGAATCTCCTGTTTGAGAAAGAGGATATTAACTTAGAAGATCAAAATCAGCTGCTGGAGGCTATCCCCAGGATTGTTAATTCTAGAGACAATGAAATGTTAACAGCAATACCCACCAGTGAGGAAATTAAAAAAGTTGTTTTCTCTTTTGAAGGAAGCAAAGCGCCTGGTCTTGATGGCTTCCCTTTACTTTTCTTCCATTGGTTCTGGGACATTGTAAGGGAGGATGTTGAGAAGGCGGTGAAAGAGTTCTTCCGTTCTAGAAATCTGCTGAAGGAGTTAAATGCCATTTTCTTGGTCCTTATCCCCAAAAAACCTGGAGTGCAGGATTTTGAAGGTTTTAGACCTATTAGCCTCTGTAATTCCTTCTATAAAATAATGTCGAAGGTGCTTACCTCTAGGCTGCTTCTTATTTTTCCCTCTATAATTGCCCCTCAATAGAATGGTTTTGTGCCTGGAAAAAAAATTCTTGACTCTATTGTCCATGCTCATGAGAATGTTCATTCCCTCTTGGTCTCTAAATCAGAAGGATTTTTTCTTAAACTTGACATTTCGAAGGCTTATGACAGGGTGGATTGGAATTTCCTATTTAAGATTTTAAAATCCTATGGTTTCAATGAAAGGGTTTTGCAGCTCATCGAACAACTTATCACTTCTGCTTCTGTGGCGGTTCTTATTAATGGATCCCCTTCCACTTTCTTCTGGAGTTCTAGAGGGTTAAGACAAGGAGATCCCATTTCTCCTATCCTTTTCACGATTATGGTTGAGGTGTTAGGCAGAAACATGAGTAAATTGGTTGCTCAAAGATCTATTATGGGGCTTAAACCGTCATCGAACAATCTTATATGCTCTCATCAACAGTTTGTGGATGACACCTTGCTTATGGGAAGGTTTGCTGTCTCGGAAGCTAAAGAGATGAAGAAACTATTGGATACCTATGGCAGAGCTTCTGGTCAGGTGATAAATAAGCAAAAAAGTTCGTTGTTTTTCTTTAACACACCTTTGCAAAGACAGAGAAAGATAGCTAGAATTTTTGGTTGTAAGATTGAGTCCCTTCCTACTACTTATCTGGGTTTGCCCCTTTGTTTAAAACCTCTGGATACTTTTTGGATCTCTCTGGTTGATAGATTTGGGAAAAAACTCTCTAGCTGGAAAGGAGCTCGCCTAAGCCAAGCCGGAAAACTCCAGCTTCTTAAAGCTTCCTTGCAGAATCTCCCCATCTATGCTCTCAGTCTTTTTAAAATCCCTTCCAAATATGCTGAAACTATTGAGAAAATTCAAAAGAGATTCCTTTGGTCTGGAGTTGAAGAAAGAAAAAGAATGCCTCTTGTTGGATTGGATTTGGTTTGCAGATCCAAAAAGGATGGAGGCCTAGAGCTAAGAAAAATTAGACTACTGAACAAGTCACTCCTAGCTAAACAGATATGGAGACTTTTTTCCTCTGGTGAATGGAGTGAAATAATTAAAAGCAAGTATCTACAGAATAACAATTCCCTCAAAGATCTTATTGAGAATCCCAATCTCCTTAAAGGATCAAGTTGTTGGAACTACATGACTGAAGGGATAAAGGTGGTGAAACTGGAATTGAAATGGCAGGTTCGCAATGGAAACAAGGTTAGATTTTGGGATGATTGTTGGCTGTGTGATGAACCGTTGTCTCAGGATGGGAATCTCAGTAGATGGGTTGAGTTTTGTAAAGATACTTTTGGCCTTTTTGTTAAAGACTACTGGCGGGATGGTAAGTGGATCAATCTCCCCTTAATTAACCCTGTGATGGTCTTTGTTTACTCCTCCTTGAATGCCATCAGACTTTGTTTAAATCAGGAGGATAGTCTTATCTGGAAGTATGAGCCTTCTGGGTGCTTTTCTGTCTCTTCTGCCTTTGCCCGAATTTCTCATGCTCTTAACCCTCCCCCTCTATGGTCGCAAGCCTGGATCAAGCATCTCTTACCTAAGGTTAACATTTTTTTCTGGTCTTTGCTGCAAAATAAAGTTCTTACTATGGATAATCTCAAGAAAAGAGGATTTTTGATCCCCAATAGATGCTACCTCTGTAAAAGCAATGCTGAATCAGTTAATCACCTCTTTATCCATTGTCCTTTCTCTTCCTTGGTTTAGGACAAGCTTCTGAAATGCTGGCATTTTTCTTGGGTCCCTTCGGAGTCGGTTGAGGATTTTTTTGCTCAATGGAAACCCCCCTCTTTCAACCCCTTTATTAAAAAACTGTGGGCCTTCTCGTTCACCCATGTGACTTGGGGAATTTGGAAAGAGAGAAACAACCGGATCTTCAGGGATAAGGAGTCTTCAGAGGAAATTGTGTTTGAAAGAATTCTTAGGATGATCAAAGAAAACTTCTCTATTGTCCCCTTCAGGGATGACAAGGTTGAGACTATGGTTTGTTCTCCTTTTGACAGCCTGATTGCCAGGGAATGGAGAATTAAATGGGATATTTCCAAGGCCCCTAATTCTACCAAAAAATCCAGGGACAGTGTTTGTTGGAGTTTTCCTATGGAAGGATGGGCCAAAGCTAACTTCGATGGCGCGGCCAAAGGAAACCCAAGAAAGGCTGGGTGTGGTGGGGTCTTAAGGGATTCGACAGGTAACTTTATGGGAGCTTTTTCCACTCCTCTGGGGGTCCAAACCAATCACGTGGCAGAAGCAGCGGCGGCTTATTACATAATCAACATGGCTGTGGGAATTAATTGTAAAAATCTATGGCTCGAAGGTGACTCAAAAAATATAATTGATAGCCTTTGTGGTAGGTCCCAGCCAGCTTGGTCGATAAAAAATTGGATTGATGACGCCAAGGCCTTACTTAGTAAGTTCGACAGAATAAGAATAACTCATGCTTACCGTGAGGCGAACGCGGTTGCGGATTTTTTTGCCAATGAGGGAGTTAAGAGTGATAAAATCCTCACGTGGCATAAAAAGACAGACCTCCACTTTGATGTCCAAGCTTTATTGGAGCTCGATGCGGTGAATGGAAAAAAAAGGCAGCGTCTTGTAATAATGAGGAAGGTACGAGTCATGAATAGCAAGATTAGAAGATATAATGGGGCCGAGAGGATCTGGCTGATAAATTATTTACTTTGGCACACTTTGTGGGTCCTGCGAAGCAAAGGAACTTTCTAGAACAAGTTTTATGTCTGTAACTGTATTCAAACTAATATTTCAAAAATGGGCGGGGAACGGAAGAGGGTTGAACCCACCAGCTTTGAGTCACACACCAAGAACGCCAAAGCTTGGAGTAAAATAAGAAGGGGTGGTTTACTTCCGTTCATTGAGAAACTCCATGGCCCTAAGGAGGAGATTACAGATTTCTTTGAGAAGAATTGGAATAATGGGGAGGTTCTCCTCTTTGGCAGGAAAGTTCAGATTGATGAAGCTTTGATTGCGGAGGTGACTAGCATTCCGATGGAAGAGCATAAATTCTTCAGAGACAGGAAATTCTCCGACGAAGCTGTGTTGAGGTTCCCCAAATCTGAAACGGAGAAGCAAAAACTTGTCAAGATGACGAATAGTTACTATGAAGTGGACACTATAAAAGCATTATGGAGAAAAGTGTTAAAGGTTATCATGGAGTACATCACTCTCGACGGCCGCTTCACTAGGGTTTATGGATACCACTTCATGCTGCTTAATCACTTTCGGCATAAGGTGCGTGTCTCTATCCCCTTCTTCTTGCTCTGTTCCCTGAGAAATAGCTTTTCTGATCACAATAGAAGCCCTAAAAGATACCTGATTCTTCACACGGGTCTTTTAAGGCTCATTTATGAGCACTTTCAGAATATTCCTGCCCTTCCAAACCCTATAGCCCCTTTGGAGCTTGATGAAGATGATACTGAGCCTAGCATTTCTGATACCAAAGCTTCCCCCAACTGTGTCAAGAGCTCTTCGCCTCCTCTGCCCCCCCTTCTGCCTCTGGCCGCTCCCCTCAACCTTCTGGCGCCTACTCTGTTTCTGCCTCTGGCCGCACTAAATTTGGTGAGATCTAGCTCTCCGGTTAATAAGCTTGTTTCTTACCCCGACGACTCCCCTGTTGTTTCTGCTAAGGTGGTCGGGGTTATTCTTGAGGACCCCCACGTTCCCCAGAATATCCAATAGGAGAACTTTACCCCCCCGAGAGGTGCAGAGTTGGTGTTTTTTGGGGTCAATTCTGAATGAGAGCCCCCTTTTGACTTCGTTGGTAATGCCAAGAGCTGCTCTCGGGACCAGCTGAATTCTGCCAAATGGGTTTTTCATGAAATAAGTGAGCTGAAAACAAAAAATTGTCTCTTCATAGCAAGCTGGGGGAAATTGAAGCCAAAGTTGCAGGGTTTATTCAGCTCGAAGCAGAGAAGATTTACAATGTGAAGGACAACACTTTCAAAAATGATATTGAAAAAATCAAAGGTACTATGAAAAAAATTGCTAAGCAAAACTGTAGAATTGCCAGACATAACTCTGTTATCATTAGGGCAATGTCCGAAAGACTGGAGAAAATGCAGAATAGAGCTTTGATTGTCGATCTTGATCAGGAGAAAGACTAGGATGAGGAAGCTGGAATCTCTAAACGTACCAGATCAATCACGAAAAGGAAAGCCCTGACCACCCCAAACATGACTCAAATTTTTATGGAGGGGGTTCAGGAAATGGCGAACTTGGAAGAGGTTGTGGACGAGCTCCTGAATTCTATGAATTAGCTGTGGCCGGGCCCAGCTTTTTATGTTTGTTGGCCTTTTTATGGTTTCTTTAAGGCTTTTTGTTGCTGCCTGCTAATGCTGGTTTTTATCTTTCTAGCAGTTTTTCTATTTTTTGGACCTTTGTTTTGGTCTCTTCCTGTAATGTTACTTCACGGTTTCGGGTCCCTGTAAAACCCGTTTATCCCCCTTTTATCAAAAACAACAAATACAATCCTTAG
>VDFB02128519.1:3392480-3416520 GCA_007258455.2 Sequoia sempervirens | reverse complement strand
AGTAAAACCTTTCCTGGGAATTGGACATTCCAACAGGTGACTTATATCTCTCTATGGACATTCATTTACTTGTCAAACCAAGGGACATATACTTTAGATGGTGGGGCAAAATATATGCACTAAGAACTAGTTTTGGTCAAATCTTAGGAGAAATAAATACTAGAAAAGAATTCTATCCACGCTACAGGAAGGTAATGCAAAGTTCTTTAACTCAACTATGCTTTGATTAAAACAGAAACCATAACAACTACGACTGAAACACAAACTATGACTGGCCTTATGCTACAGGAACAGTCACAGGGATGGACTCTCTATGCTGCAGGAGCATTATAAGACTGAGTTTGTATAAAAATTTCAAAGATAAAGGCTAACTGAAGACAACAGAAAATAACAACTAACTAACTAGCTACAGATACTTACTAAGTGGGCCCCCTTAGCAAGCATCTACTGATTACACAGATGCTAAACTCAAAACTTCATCAAACTTTATTCATGAAAAATAGAATGATATACATTGCTTTGTTGATGTGAAAACTAACAACAAACTCTGTTTTTGATCATACAGATTTTGTTTCTCATTATCATACTGACTCTTACATGATATCTATTATCACTATGCTTCTATCTTACTCTAACTATCATCTCTTACTCACTCTATCCATATCCTCTACTCTCTCGCGCAGGAGGAGTATCTTATTTTTAAATCAGAAGAACAACTAACTAACTAACTCTATCAAAGAAAGACGTGGAAGTAAAGTGTATCCCAGAATCAAGGGACAAACTTCATAAATGAATTTATGTGCTCAACCCGATCCAGAGAGAATCTAGTGCTCCACTCTTTCCAGATTGACTTGTCATTAAAAATCTTTCCCAATGGTTTCGGTCAAAGAGTCTTTGCCAGTGCTTCCTCGAAGTCATGCAGGAAATGGACTTTACTGCAGGGCTGAGATCGGCTGCGCTTGACTCGATCATTCTTCAACAACCTACGAAACAAGAGGTAACAGATGCGAAAGAAAAGACACATACACAATATCCATTCATTAATCACACATTTAAATCTATTTCATCATTCAAAAACTATATACGATATACCAGCCATTTTAGGGGGGTCAACAGGGTAATAAATGCAATCAAGTCAACACAATGAGCTGCAGGAATATGAAAGTATTATGCTATAGGATATCCTCGTAAAAGGTTTCAACAAAGTTTAAACAACCATGAAATAACAAAAGTAAAGACATTAAACATCCAAATTATGAGTGTATTTTAAGCTCATCACTACCCCCTACTTGGCCCAATGCTGGTCCTCCAACATTAACTTTCTTGGTGGTTTCTCTGAAGTTAGTGGCAGCTGCATGACTCTAGAATGGATGTCCAAATTTGTAATAGAATCCTCTAAAATCCTAACACCCTTCATACCTTCGGTCTTCTAATTCATTATTAAGATTTGTAGGCTGGTGAGGATAGAGGGGCCACATTAGCACAGGGGGTCTGAATGTCAGTGGCGGCCACAGTTCAAATCTTGTTTGAAGTCCCAATTGAATATATCTGCTGGTTTGTTTGAGAGCTGCTGTGAAATTTAGGGGACCATGTGGTTCTGACTTTCTTAACCCAACAGTTAATCTCTCCCATATTTTATCACTTCTGGTATATGCTAGTCTCCAAAATGAATATTGTTGTGCCTGGAATTAATCATATACTTGCTTTCTGATATCAAATATTTTCTCTCTGGCTGAAACATTATTAATACCATATGTGAAAGCAAACCAATCTTTCAACATTGCATGTGGGTTTGAACTTTGAGAGCGTAATGGGACAGGCTCTGTTTTCTCAGCTTCCTCATATGTTTCCCATTGCCTGCCATAATTCGCCTCATTTTCTGCCCATGACATAAATGCTCTTAAATGAATATCACCAATATATGAAAGAGGATTCCATTCTATTTCAAATGGTATTAAAAAGCCATGCAAATAGAATTCACACAGAGAATTCCTTAACCAGTTAGGGGCTGCCTGGTATGCTTCATAAAATTATTTGGCAGTATGAATTATAGGATCTTGGTTTCTGGAAATTCTCATCAATTGAAACCATAAAAACTGTTCTTTAAGGCATAGAGCATAAACTCTGGGTGGTGGCTTACATTCTATAATCTGACCAGTTACTTTTAACATTTCGTCCATTTTTGCTTTCAACTCAGCAATTTCTTGTTTCTGGCTTTCAATTTCCTTTTTCAATTTCTTCTTTTCTACCTCCCATAGACTTTGTTGCATCTCAGTCTGGGCTATGTGTCGAAAAGTCAGGGTCTGCAATGTAATTGCTTCCCAATTAGCTTTAACATATTCCAGAAACTCAATTAAAAATGTCCTCCTATACACAACAATGGCTTTACAAATTGTAGGGTGAAATACAACTTCACTAGGCACATTCAATTGTTCAATCTGTTCTTGCTCTTGCTGCAAGATAAACTCTTCTTGTTGTTGCGGTGGAGAAGTCTGTGCTTCCTCCAAAAATTGCATAGCAGCCATAGCCAAATCATCAAGATTTGGTAACCCTTGCTCATTGTGCCCTGTTTCTTTTGTCTCAACTTGTTCCTCTTCAGGAACGAATGAACTCTAAGCAGCATTCTCAGACTCATTCTGAGAAACATTAAATTCAGATTCAACAGACCCTTCTGAAATTACAATCACCTCAGGTTGTGGTGAAGCAAGGGAGGTTTTAGATTGTTTCCTTGTGGAAACCCTTCTTGGCACAGATGCAGCTGCAGGAGGTGTTTCGATAGCTTTTCTTTTTCTTGTTTGTTTAGAGGGATCTGCCCTACCAGAGGATGATGGTGAACTAGTAATAGCAACAGGTGTTGCTGTAGGAGAATTGGCTACAGGGGAAGGTGTTGCAGGAGAGGAGCATTGTCTTTTCTGAGAACAAGGGTCAGATTCAGGGGACCCTTCTACCTTTGTTTTTCCTTTCTCTCTCCTAGTGGCAGACCTAGTTTGTACCCTAGCAGAGGATTCGGGTGCAAAAACTGCAGGACTAGGTGCTACAGGAGTAGATGACCCTTGCCCTGTTTCACTAGTAGATGCAATTTCTTTCTTCTTTCTCTGAGGCCATGGGGTAAGTACCCTAGGGGGTTGTGGTATTTGCAAACTCTTTCGGGCAACAAATTGTTGCTAGGAGAGAGGTGAGACGTCTCTCAAAGAGTGCTCAATCAGTAATTTAATAAGGCCATGATGAGTGACAGAATTATCTTTCCCCTATCGAGTTCCATGGGCACTTTGTTCTAAAAAATTTAACAAGAAATTCAGAACATTTATGACTAACCCATGCCTCATATGGCTTAATAATTTAAAATGATGAGAATGCAGGTAGGAAAAATGGCCTTCACAGGTTAAATACCTCATTATATAAGTGGCATACTCTGAATATGGAGGAGGCAACAACACACGCTTGCATCCTTGCTTGGAGACTTCCAGAGGTCCATCAGTGGGCATTGAAAACTTAGCCCTTGCAGCTGCAGTGTCTAAAGAAAAGTTTTCTCCAACGGTTGGGAGTCCGGTTACTTCAGCAATTCTATCTGTCGGTTGCAACAACTGTTAGACCCCATACGGTGACTTCCCCTTCAGAAAGGGTTCTCAAAAATTCTCCAATAGCCTCCTCATCAAAATCATTTAAGCTTAAGAAATAATTTAACCATCCACAGAGGCTGAATGCATGGACTGTCTATGGATTTTGCAGTAACAATTCATGAGTTACAGGCTCGTGTCGCACCAACTGACCACCCATATTTGCAATTTTTTTAGCTGAACTCAATTTCTTGCTGAAGATTCAAATTCTTTATTTCCCTTTCTGCTCTGGTTTTTCTTCTGTCGTGCCGTCACATTTCTTTCTTTTTCTAAAAATGAGCTTTTTGAACAAGCAGTCTTAATCATATTTTACAAGAAAAATATGCATTAAAGGACATGCTATCACATTTGGAAAGTACCATAAAAGCATTAAAGAAAGGTCATTTATGTAGTTATGGCAGAGGCGAAAAAGACAGGTTTTAAAAGATGGATTACCCTGCCCCCTACTTAAAGGATGACATGTGTCCTCACATGTACTAAAGAACAGGTAGAGATTCGGGTAATAATGACTGGTACATGCATAGCAGTAAATGAATAGAATGAAATAAATCAAATATGCGATAAGAAAAGATATGGTGTACTTTTGATAATTGCACGTACGTGTGAAGAAAGATGACGGCGCTGCATGAATTGACAAGTGGGAAAAATATCTTAATTAAGGTTGATGTGGACAAATGAAGTGAATAGGTGACGTGGGCGAATGAAATGTACGAATGAAATGGATGGATGGGATGGATGGATGGAAGATAAAGAATTGAGATGGGGGCAATAAATGCAAATAGAGAAAAAGGAGTTTCCTAAAAAAGAAAACCTTTATTATGGGCATGCTTTTTCAAAAATTATGGTAACGCTGCAAGAGAAAGGTGAGACCCTTCGGCTGCAGGAAGAGTAGAGGAAGGAACTTGAACAAATTGCTGCATGAATTCTTCCTTGGAGACTGGTTTATGGTACAACCAGAGTCGGTGGCCATTAACTAGCAATTTGAAGTGAACTGGATCAATTGTCACCAACTGCACAGCTTCGTTGTTGAACACATTTTCAACTTCATATGGGCCGAGCCAGCGTGTTGTGAGTTTACCTTAGTTCTCTTGATATTTGGAATCATATAACAGGGCCCAATCACCAGCAGAAAATTTCCTGGTTTTGATGTGTTGATCATGCCATTTTTTCCTTTGTTGTTGGATTGCTTCTGTGTGCTGCAAGGTGGCTTTTCTCATTTCGTCCAAAGCATTTGGCTGCAAGAGACGGTCCTTCTATGCTTCAAATAAGTCCATATTGAGTTCAAGAGCTGTCCTCAAAGTTTTATGTTTAAATTCTATGGGTAACATAGTTGTTTTCCCATAAAGCAGCTCAAAAGGTGTAAACTCAGTTGTCTTCCATGTAGTTCTATAAGCCCAAACTATTTCAGGAAGTCTATTGCTCTAGTCTTTTCTATGGATCTGCACTGTCTTTGTGAGGATCGCCTCAATTTCCCTGTTTGTTACCTCCGCCTGACCATTAGCTTGAGGATGATAGGGGCTGAACTTTCTATGTTTGATTTTATAATCATTCATTAGTGCAGTGATCAGATTTGACGTAAACTGAGCTCCCTGATCAGTTACAAGCTCTCTGGGGACTCCAAATCTAGTGAAAATTTGTTCATACAAAAACTCAGCAACTTTGTTATCCCGAGCATGAGTCATAGCTTTCACCTCGACCCATTTTGTGACATAATCCATGCAAACTAGAATATATGACTTACCATTTGATGGTGGATCAATTGGTCCCACAAAATTCATCCCCCATTTATCAAAAGGAGTGACTATTACCTGGGGATATAGTGGCATTTCATCTGACTTAGTTGGTCTTCCCATACGCTGGCATCTGTCACACTTCCTTGTATAGGCTACAACGTTCTTGTGTAGTGTTGGCCAGTAGTACCCTACTGTAAGAACTTTCATTGATATTCTTTTTGCTGCAAAATGTCCCCCACATGGTTCATCGTGGCAAGCATGCAAGATATCATAAGTCTCATCTTCTCTTACACATCTTCGCATTACTTGATCAGGTCCAGTATAAAACAAGCAATTTGCAATCCAGGAAAAGTTAAATTTTTTCTCTATCAGCAACTTCTTTTCTTTTGGGGAAAAGTGAGCTGGTATTCTGTTTGCTGCTAGGTAATTGGCAATGTCTTCATACCATGGAGTATGTGCAACAATAGAGAATAAGTTTTCATTAGGAAATCTATCATCAATGACCTCATGTTCGTTAGGTGCAGCTGATTGGATTCTTGATAAAAATTTAGCTACAACATTGGCTCTTCCTGGTTTTTCAATGATTGCAATGTCAAATTCTTGTAACAACAGGAGCCATCGTACCAATCTACCAGAAATGGTAGGATTTTTCATCAGATACTTGATTGCTGCATGGTCAGTATGGATGAATATCTGATAACCTGTGACATAATTCCTAAATTTATTCAAAGCATACACTACTGCAAGCAATTCCTTTTCTATAATAGTATAGTTGAGCTTAGGACCTTGAAGGTTTTTGCTAATAAAGTAGATAGCATGCTCAATTGAATTTTCTTGTTGACTTAAAACTGCTCCTATACCAAAATCAGATGCATCAGCATGTATGTGAAAAGGAAAATTCCATTTTGGTCCTTGAAGAACATGGGCTTTAGTAAGCAAGTCCTTTAGTTGCAAGAAGGATTTTATACAGGCCTCTGTCCACTCAAATTGAGAATCCTTTGTTAACAAAGCATACAGTGGGCTGAAAATTTTACTAAAATCTTTTATAAACCTTCTATAATACCCTGCATGGCCAAGGAAACTTCTGACATCTTTTTATTTTGCAGGAGTTTGTAAATTCAGAATAACTTCAATTTTAGCAGGGTCAACCTGAATTCCATTCTTTGAAATATGATGACCTAGAACAATACCTTCTTCCATCATTAGAAAAAAAATTTCACTGTTTAGAGACAAATTTTTCTCTCTACACCTTTTCAATACCTTTTCTAAATTCATCAGTGCTTCTTCAAATGTGACTCCATAGGTAGTGAAATCATCCATATAAATTTCCATACATTCATGAGATATATCAGTAAAGATACTAATTACTGCTCTCTGAAATGTTGTTGGTGCATTACATAGACCAAAAGGCAAGAATAAATAAGCAAATGTTCCCTATGGACAGGTAAAAGTGGTCTTATCTTGATCTTCAGGGGCTATTTTTATCTGATTATACCCACTGTAACCATCCAAAAAGGAAAAATATCTTTTGCCAGATAGTGAGTCTAGTACTTGGTCTACAAAAGGTAGTGGAAAGTGATATTTTTTAGTGGAATTGTTCAATTCCCTGTAATCTACACACACTCTCCATTTTCCTCCTTTCTTGGGGACAATGACTAATGGAGAAACCCATTAACTGTCAGAGATTGGATAAATAAAACCAGCATCAAGCAACTTTTAAAGTTCATTTTTCACTATTTCTCTAAGTGTTGGATTTACTCTTCTTTGAGGTTGCCTAACTGGTAAACAATCTTCTTTGATATATATCCTATGAGTACAAACTCGATGATCTATTCCTTGCATGTCCCCATATTCCCATGCAAAAGATTTTTGATGTTCTTGTAGCATTTTTAATAAGTTAGACTCTTGAGACTATGAAAACTTGCTATTAATATTCAAACAATGATCTGGAGACAATTCTATCTACTTAGTGAGATTACTCATAGAATCTATAGGTAATGTTTGTACCTCTTATGGTAGCAAGTTATGAAAAATTGTTGGAAGTTTAAACGATGAGTTCTCATAATTTGTTTGCCGCAAGAAACATTGTAGATGGCTGCCACTTGGATCAGATGAACTACCCGTATCAGGGTTAAATTGTAGGATTTGAAAAAGAAAAGAATCTTCACTCTGAAGTTGTGAGAATGGATCATTTTGAAGCATCATTAATTGAGCCAAAGAATTGGCTTCTTCAGTTTCCTCCTCTACATCTGGCCAAACAGGTTGGGACAAATCTGGTTGAGGTCTAGCAGGCGGGTACAAGGCCAATTTCTTTGTGGACTGCCCATTAGAAATGGTCATATCTCTAGAACGACATCCTATAAAAGTATCAGCAGTTGCTAACCATGGTCTACCAAGGATAACTGGATACCCTCCTAAAGTTTTCTTAATTGATAATATTGCGAAATCAACAGGATACTCCCAAGATTCAAGAGTGACAATTACATCTTCCACCATCCTATCAGGTTTAACTGTGGAGCTATCTACAAGCTGCAGAATTGTGGCTGTAGACTTAATGTTTGAAATATTCAAAGAGTCCATAGTATGCTTTGTCATGACATTAATGGTTGCACCCACAAAAGGATATGAAAATCACAGTAAAACCTTTCTTGGGAATTGGACATTCCAGGGTCAATATACTTTGGAACGACTATATTTCCCAACATTATATCAGCCAATTTCCCTAAGACATGAATTGTTTGGGGATCCTTTTTCTTCCGTCCAGGCTTCTTCAAGCAGGCTTCTTTAATAGCTTTTCCAAAAATGGGAACATCTTTAATAGCTTGAAATAAAGGGATTTGAATCTGCACATTCTTGAGCTGATCCAGAATGTCAAAAGTGGGTTCTTCCATGGATTTAGATTTAGTACTTTGCAACCTCTAAGGAAAAGGTGGGTTGTCTTGACTTTGCAAAATAGGCTCCTTAGAAACCATATTAGGTATAGGCATATGTTCAGTAGGAATAGTAGGTGTAGTAGGTTCTTCAAGGGGAGAATCTGGTACTTCGGTAATCAGAGGTGGTTTTGGGGCAGGTAAAGTAGTTCCAGACCTTAAATGGATGTCATTAATATTTAAGGCATAAGCTTGATATTGGTTTGCTTCGGCAATATACGCAGGTTGCTGTGAATGCTGTTGTTGTTTATTATTGGGTTTTGGCAACGACTGGGCAGGCATAGGCGTTTGCTTCGGAGGTCCAATATTTGTGGTAGTTGCTGCAGGAGGCAGCATGAGGGCCTGTGGTTGTGGCTGTGTAAGTTGCAGGAACCCAGGGGACTGATTTTTCCATTGCTGAGGGGCTCTCTATTGAGGATTTTGTTGCCAATTTCCTGAAGGTGGGGTCCATTGCCCTTGTGGCTACTGCCAACCTCCTTGAGGAGATTTCCATTATGGGGTCTGATAATTAGGCCAACTTGGTTGAAGTGGATTCCAAGGTGGTGGTGGTCCATATGCATGTTGCCATTGGTTATTATAGCCAGAATAAGGATTACCAAAAGTTAAAGGATCTTGAGGCATACCTTGTCTTTGAGCCCATGGTCTCCTTTGCACAACAAAGAACACCTGATCCTCATCACCTTCTACTAGTTTGAAGTCAGTAGGCAGTTGCCTAGCTTCCAAATTAGCCACCATCTTGCATCTGCAGTCATACTTCTTTTGTCTGTAGAATGGAGAGAACCCAGCCAAAACTGCCTCAGCTTCCTCATGTTTCTTCCGAGTTTGCATAGTGTCTAGTTGTGTAGCCATATTATTAATGATGCTCTGCTTGAAATCAGATAACAAATTTGTTATCTCCATCCGGGAAACTCCAACAGAAGAAGACTTCCCCACTGTAGCATGATGACCTTGACCTTTCTTAACTATTGCTTGAGAGTAGTTAAGACATATTTTTTTTATATCATCCCAAGGCAGTTGGGTTATATCACCTCCTCCCATCAGGTCCAGGGCGTCGATACAGGAATCACTGATTCCCCTTAGAAAGAGTAGTTTTTGAGAGTCCTCGTTAAGAGTATGGTTTGAGTTCCTTTTTAGTGAAAAAAAACCTGGAAATATAATCCTCTAGACTTTCATCCTCCTTCTGCTGAATTCGGAATATGTCATCACCCTTGCTGGCACTCTTACAATATTCCTTATACTTTTCAAGGAATTTCATCTGCATGGCTGTCCAACTATCTACAACGCCTCTTCCCAGACTCATGAACCACCTGAGAGCTCCTTCCTTCAAGGTGGAAGGAAATAACTTCAGTTTATGAGCGTCTGTGTTGTAGTCATAACTGCGACAGAGGACATCAAATTCAAATAGAAAAGTTTCTGGATCCTCCGTAACCAAGCCATAAAACTTTGGAAGCAAGGAAGAGGGAATGTTTTTAAGATTGTCGGTATCTCGTTGGGGAACAATGGGAAACTCAAATGCAGGAGGTGGATTATTAGGTGGATTATTTGCCATGTTTGGTTGCTGGAATAACAAAGCGAATGGATTTTCCTCAGGTTCATTATTAGCTGGGTCAAATGGTAGTTTAATAAACAGATTTTTAGGGAGAAACCTTCCCAATGCGTCTCTTCTTCTTCTATGCATGCAATATGGTGAGTGGTGGCTTGAAAGATTTTGAGAATTTTTGACCAACAGACTAAATTAATGCTAAAAATGACTTTTAAAAGACTCCTAGCTAGATGCCATCCCCGGCAACGGCACCAAAAATGGCCGCGCCCAGAAAAGGATATGAAAATCACAGTAAAACCTTTCCTAGGAATTGGACATTCCAACAAGTGACTTATATCTCTCTATGGACGTTCATTTACTTGTCAAACCAAGGGACGTATACTTTAAATGGCACGAAAAAATATATGCACTAAGAACTAGTTTTGGTCAAATCTTAGTAGAAATAAATACTAGAAAAGAATTCTATCCACGCTACAGGAAGGTAATGAAAAGTTCTTTAACTCAACTATGCTTTGATTAAAACAAAAACCATAACAACTACGACTGAAACACAAACTATGAGTTGGCCTTATGCTGCAGGAACAGTCATAGGGATGGACTCTCTATGTTGCAAGAGCACTATAAGACTGAGTTTGTATGAAAATTTCAAAGATAAAGGCTAACTGAAGATCACCAAAAAATAACAACTAACTAACTAGCTACAGATACTTACTAAGTGGCCCCCCTTAGTAAGCATCTACTGATTACACAGATGCTAAACTCAGAACTTCATCGAACTTTATTCATGAAAAAATAGAATGATATACATTGCTTTGTTGATGTGAAAACTAACAACAAACTCTATCTTTGATCATATAGATTCTGTTTCTCATTATCATACTAACTCTTACATGATATCTGCTATCACTATGCTTCTATCTTACTCTAACTATCATCTCTTACTCACTCTATCCATATCCTCTACTCTCTCGCACAGGAGGAGTATCTTATTTTTAAATTAGAAGAACAACTAACTAACTAACTCTATCAAAGAAAGATGTGGAAGTAAAGTGTATCCCAGAATCAAGGAACAAACTTCATAAATGAATTTATGTGCTCAACCCGATCCAAAGAGAATCTAGCACTCCACTCTTTCCAGATTGACTTGTCATTAAAAATCTTTCCCAACGGTTTTGATTAAAGAGTCTTCACCAGTGCTTCCTCGAAGTCGTGCAGGAAATGGACTTTGCAGGGCCAAGATCGGCTGCGCTTGACTCGATCATTCTTCAACAACCTGCGAAACAAGAGGTAACAGATGCGAAAGAAAAGGCATATACACAATATCCGTTCATTAATCACACATTTAAATCTATTTCATCATTCAAAAATTGTATACAATATACCAGCCATTTTAGGGGGGTCAACGGGCAATAAATGCAATCAAGTCAACACAATGAGCTGCAGGAATATGAAAGTATTATGCTACAGGATATCCCCATAAAAGGTTTCAACAAAGTTTAAATAGCCATGAAATAACAAAAGTAAAGACATTAAAAAGTTTATCATAACATCCAAATTATGAACGATTTTAAGCTCATGATGGCAAAGTGGATCTACTAGGGATTGTCTCCCCCATTCTCAGGCTCCTCCTTGTCATGGCTCTTGCCCTCATTGATGTTCACGTTCTCCTCCTCTATAAGATCACCTGGGGTGGCCTTCTGGAGGAGAAATGGGGGTGGTGGTTCTTTTGGTTGGTCTTTTGGTGATGCTCCTAGTGGTGGTTATAGTTGGCCTTATACTAATAAATGGCTCCCACTATTGGAATTGTTTATCTCACCTCATCGAGATGATAAATATAAAGAAAAGGATGACGATGGTTGGGCTCCCCCTGATGTCACTCCAAACCCTGCTGATGTATGGGGGAAAAAAATGGATGAAAAGGACCCTCCGCCCTTTGTTGGAAATGCTATGGTAACCTAATGGCCTTTCATTTTACTATTTCTGTAATGTTTCTTGCTTTATGGGCCTAACCCATGGGTGATGCCACAATAGTGGTTTGCAATTGTTGGCCAAATTAGACACTAAAATAATTCTTTTTAACTAAATCTTCACTTTCAAGCAACTATAGCGGCTAAACCATGAGGAATTTGAAGATGATGCAAACTAGAGTTTCATGACATTTTGTCTATAGATTATAAACATATTTTTTTCAAAAAATTTGGAGTCATATTGTAGTTCTTTTTTGATCTCCCTCAAAAAATAGTTTTTTTCATAAAACAACACTTTAAAAAAGTGACACTCACCATATAATGCATAACTTTTTTTCCTTGAAGAATAAAATTCTAATTCTTTCAAATTTAGATTTGTAACTCCGATATCTAATGTGTCCACTTAGATAATTTTTTATTGAATATTTTTTCTCTAATCAAGTTTTGAAGTCAAACCAATTACAATTCAAACATAGCGCGATCGTATAATGCGTTACTTTTTTTGTATGTATTGAATTTTTTATTTTTTTTGTTGGATCAGGGACTTCAATATCTCTTGCACTCATAGTTTTCAAAAAATTTGTTTGATAATATTCTATTTTTCCACATGTGTAGAACAAAGAGTTTGATTTTCAGTGAAAACCTACATTCACAAGAAATAAAAAATAAATATATTAATAAAATTAAATTTATTTAAAATTATACTTTTTGGGAAGCTTATAATAAGGACTACATACTTACAAAAAATAAATTTTAAATGAATTCATTTGATCCCCCAAAAGGTAAATCAAAAGTTGTTTTTCATCAGCATTTTGATAGGTGTAAAGGAGACTTTGTTATAGGTATGGTTTAAAACTAGTGGGGTTTTATCCAAGGGGGTCTAATCTAAGGTAGTTTGATCATACCCTCTTCAATTGGAATGCTTTAAATGAAACTTTTTAATGCTTAAATCATTGTATTTTCTAAAAATATGTGATTTCAAAAAAAAATAGAATCTCCCAAAAATTGTAAACCAGCTTTGTGGGATCACCCCCATGTGACTTTGATTTTCTAGGCTCAACCCATGTGACTATTGGGGTGTGCCTTCTTACCACCCATATTTTTTTTGTGAATATGTATTTCTATCTTTTAAATTAATATAGATATAATTCATATTCATCAAAAAAAATTATAAGTGTGTTTGTGTGAGAGAGAGAGAGAGATATCATATAATCATATTATTGTCCCCACGGATGTCATTGCACCAAAAGGTCAACCTATTAATGCCCGATACAACCGCTAGAGTTAACAGATCCACAAGAGGTGGTTAGTCCATGTCATGACTCCTGAGGGGAGCACTAACCATTTTCCAAAAATCTCCCCCTTGGCTCAAGCCAAGGGGATTCAAACCCAACACCTTTGGCTTTGGTACCAATTGTTGGCCCCATTCTTTCCATTACACAAAAAAGTTGACCTATTAATGCCTGATACTATAGACATGCAAAATTAGCATTATGCATTCAATTAGGCCCATTCATCAAGTAAACCAAAATCACATCCATCCACTCATCAGGTAAATCAGGTTCATCATCTATTTAAATTAAATAAATTAACTTTACTTGATTTAAGCCTATCGTTACCTCATTAGAATAAATCAAATTTAATCAAATCATAAAATTTCATCTTTCATAAACCATATTCTAATTTCATCTCATGCAAATCAATCCACCTTTATCTTGCATCATCCCTTCAATTAAATAAATCAAACATTTATTAAATCCCAAATGCATTCTCCATCCCTTTTGATTTAAATAAATCAAATATTCAAGTCAAATGGGTCAAAATTAGCTAATCATCACCTAAGCTAATCTAATCCTAATTAACCCAACCTAACCACCCATCACATCCTCTAGCTTTTCCCACTTGCACCAATAAATCATTTTAATCCATTTATAAAATCAGCATTTTCCATCAACATGGCATCTTTCAGGAATATTCCCTCAAGTTTGAATTCAAAAACATGTGGACATGTACACCCAACAAAGCATTTATGAGATCTTACATGACTCTTACATGTCCCTTGCAAAGGTCAAACTCAGCATTAACTCTCAAATTCAAATTTGAAATCTCCCTCTCTTTGGCACATTGACCAAAATGTGCTCATCCTCCAACCTATCACAAGTTGACAAGTGGCCTCTTTTCATTGGCTTGTTCTTTGTCCCACATTCATCCATTGGGATATTTCTCTCATCAAAATATTCTATAAATGGAAGGCTTCATTTGTCATCAAACCCTCCACAATCTCCATAATTTGATCCACAAATCCTATGTAAAGTCACTCTCTTCATTTGAGAACTGATATTTCCCATCTTACTCCATCTTCAAAGCATTTTATATTTTAGCTTATCTTAGCAAGGATTGGGAAAGGGCTTCTTTCCATAGAAGCACCAATCCAATATGGGATAGATATACTTCATGTTTTTTCTATAGATGCTTTAGTTATCTTGTTATTTATTGCATTTTAAAAAAGCATGTTAGGTTATCTCATATGGATGTTGAAGGTTTGGTTTTCTTAAATACACTAACCATGCTTGTGTATGTTAGTTATCCATTTGCAGATTTTGATGTCCACATAAGGATGCTATAAGGAGGGCATTATTTATCACAGCGATGAGAGAAGGAGTTGAACGACCTATTTAATGAATGAATTGAGTGTTTTATGAGTTTTAGTTAAATGGTTTTATGATTTTAATGCAATAATAGATGATTGTATTATCGAATGCATTAATCTGATTTCATTTGAATAGTTTTAATCTATTGATCTATGTTATTCCATATAGATAATAGATAAAACAACGTTAAATCATCTATGTGTTAAGTGCAGATTAATGTTGTCTATATATCATTTTTTTCATAAGCTCAATCAAAAGTATAGAATTTATAACATTGCTGGTATTCAACTACAACAAATATATATAGGCAATTCATTTTATAGTCTGGTGGGGTTAGTCTTCTCGCACTGTTTCAATCACCTTCAGAGCCAAGTCATATTGGTCTTACCTAGGAAATAAGCGGACTAAGTATTGAATGATCAATACTTTGGAAGCTTGCAACCTTTCTAATGTTCTTTATCTATGCTTTATATTTTTGCTTTGAATGTGTTCACCTCTTTTCTAGCATGCCTTGTCTACTCTTCTACATTTTCACAACATTATGAAACAAAAGATCATATCATTAGAAATTGGGCCCTGCACCATTTAAACATGAAACTTGTGCAAGAATAGTCTGCCTTCTCTGGTAAGCACATGCTATCCAGCTACCACTGCAGATTCACCATCTAGCATAGCTCTCAAGGTCCAGTAAGTCTCCTTTATGCTAGACAACATCATTTTTCCATGGCTCCTGTACCGATGGTCTTCCTGACATGTTCGATTTTGGATTGATATTGCAAATGGTTGCTCCTCATAAATATTTTAAAGCTATTTTATAAACATATACAATCATTTCATTCACTGCATAAGAATGTGAAGTTATTGTGATAGTTTGAAATGTATTTTTTTTCCTTTGTAAACTTCTTGTAAGGTACATTGCGCGTAGGCAGGGAGGATGCTGGAATTGTTGGGGAGCTCAGCCTTACACTTGAGAGATTCTTTCAAACTATTCACGTGACTTGTTTATGCTTCCACATTTTACATACATGAGATTTGTTGAGGCTATAGGTCTTTGAATCATTCTATCAAAGAAGTTCGTGGACCCTTTCTATGCTTCCTGCGTGGGCAAAGATGTTTTTTTATGCCACGCTAGGCTGGATCTGGTCACCTCAAATTCCACAACTCTAAGCACTCATTAATAAGATCTTGTGCTCTGTGATAGCGATGTAAGCTTCTAGCCATAGGGACACCAAAAGTCTTCAAATATCTCAGGCATAGATTTATTCTACAAACCTTGGAATCCATTTTCGTCTTCCCACCTCAAACTTTATGAAATATCTATTGTATTTAACTAAACGTTGCTTAAGGAGTGTTGTGTAGGGTCTGGTTTGGCAATTCTATAGGATTGCCTTGTTTGTCTAGCTCGCAGGCTTCTCAAATCTGCGCATTGGTACACTGTATGTTATGCTCCTCTCACGCGGCCCTGCAATCATTGCATTATGTTTGCAAACTTTATTTTCTTGAAATGAGCTAATATTTGTTGCCCTTGAATGTGTGTTGAATGACCTTGGATCCAAGTAGGCGTATGTTAAATGGTTCTCATGCCTATTCCATGGTTCCACTTTTGCATATATTGCATTTTTCAAACTTTAAAGATCTCCACATTATGATAGTAGATGCATTCAATAAATTTTACTATTTGAGATATGTCTAGATCTTGTTCAAGTCACACACAAATTATCTCATGAATGTTGGCTTGAAAGTCAAGTATTTTGCAGCTGTGATTCGACATAATACATTGATGGCTTGGTGCAGTGAATAAAGGCTAGAGGCGACAGAATATTGTCATTGGATTTTACTGAACATGAAGTATAGTGCAACCATCAATGAAATCAAATCTCTAACAGTTGTTAATAGTAAATGTTCCCTGTGGGTATCTTTATTATATCAATATGAGCTGACTTGTTTCCTTTTTTTCATTTACCTTTTGAATGCTAGGTTGGAACCTACACCTACAATAGATGAGAGTACACATCCATGTCCGATGAAACCTTTAAGCTAATCATGATGAGACTAAATCATCAATAGCCATCAATGTTGTGTCTCAATGAATGCATAGAGGCCAATTATCTTAAAGAATGATTTTACTCTGCTATGATCAGTAGGCATCTCTAAAATAGTCTGCCTCTTAAGGGATGATTCATTGTCTCTACCTTTGGCTGTGGGATTTTTTCTTACAAGTTCTTAAATGTTGCAAATATGCATACCTTTACCTTTGTGCTAATCTTGTAGGTATCTAGAATAATTCAATTACCTCGTTGCTTATTTGAAGGGCACACTTGAAGATTGGGAAGCTTCAAGTATGGATTTTTTTGGGAATAGGAGCAAACCTTGGGCCTATGCATGCCTTTGACAAATGGATGCCATGAAATTACTCTTCATCCCTTGCACAACATTAGCTAATTAATTAATTAATTAAGAATGATATACTTAATCAAATAGCTACTTTAAAAGAGATGACTAGTAATTAGTATGAGCATGTTTTTTAAAAAGTTTGATATTTTTAAGTGCTCTTAACATTATTGGTTTTTTAGCAAATAGTTTTGCACAACAGGGGCAATGAATTAAAATTTAGATCTTGCTATGTTTGTAGGAAAATAAAAAGGGAAACAAAGAAGGTGAAAGGAAGATGAAGGAAAGGCAAGAAAGGAGGGATTTTTCACTTGCACATGGAGGGTGATCCCATAATAGTGGTTTACTAATTTTGGCCAAACTAGACACTAAAAATATTATTTTTAACTAGATCTTCACATTCTGCACCTATAGCTAAACCGTGAGGAATTTGAAGATGGTACAAACTAGAGTCTCATCAAATTTTGTCTCAGATTCTAAAAATATTTTTTTCAAAATTTTTGGAATCAAATTGCACTCTTTTTCCATCTCCTATGAAAATAGATTTTTTTCAGAAAAACAACATTTTTAAAAAGTGACGCACACCGTATAACGATAACTTTTTTTCCATGAAGGATAAAATTCTAATTCTTTCAAATTTAGATTTGTAACTCTGATATCTAGTGCTTCCACTTGTTAGATAGTTTTTATTGAATATTTTTTCTTAATCAAGTTTCAAAGTAAAATGAATTATAATCTCGCATACAATGAGACTCAGATAATGCTAACTTTTTGTATATGTCGTAATTTTTTATTTTTTTTGTTGGATCAAGGACTTTCAATATTTGGTGCACTCATATTTTTCAATTTTTGTTTTGATAATCTTCTATTTTTCCACATGTAAGAACAAATAAATTCATTTTCATGAAAACCTATGTTTAATAAACTTAATAAAAATACATAACAAAACCAAAACATATTAAAAATTATATTCATTGATAGCTTGTTCCCGAGGAATACCATAATCATTTCAAATAATTTTTAAATGAATTCATTTGATCCCCAGGAAAATCTAAATCAAAAGTGATTTTTTATCAGCATTTTGATAGGTGTAAAGGAGACGCATTTATAGGTATGGTTTAAAACTAGCAAGGTTCTATCCAAGGGGGTTTGATTAAGGTGATTTGATCAAACCCTTCAATTGGAATCCTTAAAATGGAACTTTTTAAGGCTTAAATCATTATATTTTCTAAAAATATGTGATTTTAGCTAAAATTTGTTCCTCTCAGGAATTGTAAACCACTATTATGATAGCACCCTCGAGCTTGCTAGAAGTGATCTTCAAGAAACTTGAGGAAATTTAAACATCAAATTTGAAAATTAAAATCATTTTTAAATGCTTGAGCCCCACGCTTTAATTTTCTGTTTTAGGCCAACTAGATCATTGTTTGTTTTCAAAGTTGGATTAAAATTGAACACTAGAAACTGACTAGACATTGTTTGTTGGGATAAAATTTAACAAGAAAACTTCACATTTGATTTTTTTTTTGGTGCTTAAAACGAACTCATCATTGCTTTGAGGCTAAAATGAACAAGTGTCTAAATTGTGTGATTTTTTCTTTCGTGCATTTTGAATGTGTATCCTCTCCCCTTGCACTTCGTGCGATCTAGGGTGCAAGAGAAACACTCCAAATGCATTTTATTGCTTTGAGTCACCTTTAGAGGGGCCTACCTAAGAGACACATTCGAAAGGAGATCTCAAAGGTGACTCCCACCGATTTTTCATTCGGGCTGGTATATAGATGGATAAGACTAAAATGTCAAGTCCTCATGGTATGTAGGCCTTAGTTGTATAGTGTCTTTCAGAACGGGGTACTACTATAAAAAGTATAAGAGACCCTAGTAGGATTAATTAAAGTCTTTAGTGGCTTGGTGGATGCTCGCAAGGTGCCATGTCCCTGATGTCCCATCATTAAAAACCTTGTTTGTAGTAGCCATCCATTCCATCCTAAGAGTTTATCAAAGTGGTGCATTGGAACTTAGATTCCAAGAAGTTACTTGCCATGTCTGATCTTGGTTAAAATATAAAGATTAAGACTTCATTCTTAACATACCTTTATATTTTTCCCTTGGTTGCATGCAAAATCATCTCTTCTACTACGAAGGGCATGAGGCAATCCCACCAAGGAAAACATACCAATTGAGCTAGGATATTATATTGCTTGTGAGTCAGTTTGAAAACATAGTGCTTTGATCAAAAACATTGGAAAACAAACATTCAACAGATCATTCAAATTTCAAACCCTTTAGGAGAAGCAAATATCTTTGAATGAATTCGCATGCCCTTGCTTTCACTTGGGATTCATGTCCTTAGAGGTTTCTATGCATTTGAATTTCATCTCAATTTGCTCCTACTAAGGTCAACATTAGGAAACCTTTGCCTTGATTTCCTCGATTTCTATATAATGCATTTTGTGGGATGAAAGAAAATTAGGACATTGGACATTTAGTTGAAAACATAATCAAGAAGTGTTTGTGATAGAAAGAATCCATTAAGAAAATATTGAAACAATTAGACCCCACACGTGTTCTTATCATCTTTTGGTCATATGGTTTTCATGCAAACATTGGTCTTTTGATTTTGAATTACTCTTAGAGAAAGGCATGTTCTTCACTATCTTGGTCTCGTAAACAAGTCCTTCCTAGGTTCATTTAGGATCAAATCAAACACTTAATCCAAATTCCAAACATTTATCATCTCCATCTCACCAAACAACTTTAGAGCTTTGCAAACATCATTCTAGACTTGGGTAAATCATCAAAATCAAAATAACCTTGTTTAGTTAGGTGTACGGGAATGAATCCTTTCTCATACATTTATTTGAATTAGCAATCCTTTGAACAATTTCATCCTAAGATCACATCCAACATCTTAGGGTTTACAAGTTCATTATCCAAATCAAACCAATCAAAATCAAGCCTAAAGTCTAGCATTGATCCAAAGTTCCTAAACATTCAACACTCATATCATTTCCCCTTTTCATCCTTCATCTCGTCATTGGTCCTAAGAACCTTAGAGGTCACTTTTACAACAAGGTCAAAACAAAAGAGGAACATGGAATATAAAATTGATCCATACATCATGAGTAATCCAAATCAATTGAACTTTCGAAGCCTTACAATGCCAATTGATTATCGAAACTCGCACTTATACAATCCATACATGGGATCATTACCTTCTAAAAATGTAAATGGCACAACAATTGTGAGTATGCCCAAATCAAAGATTGGAACACATTTCCCAATGGTAGATATAAGTCCAAACCTACAAGTCCACCAACTGAATAGTCAATGCATGAGCCTTCAAATGAACAACATCATCCCACCAAATCCATACATGCCAAATGAGAATGTACCAAGTACAAGTTTTCCAAACATTAATCCAAAAAACTTTGGGGTGGATACATTTGTGAATCATAGGAATATTCCAAACATCAACAATGTTCAATTTCAACCTATCATGCCAAATCTGAACATCATCCCAAATCATAACAATGTCTAAAATAAATTTCTCCATGATCCTATTCAAAAAATACAAGTATGCATCCCAAATTTGCTTGAACAAAAACCAAATCAACTATATCAAGGGAGTGAAGATCGAAATCAAGATCAATTTTGGTGAGATCAAATTGCTACACTTACCAAAATAGTTGTCATTGCGCCAAGAGACATCTCCATCACCATTACCCATATTAACATCATTCCTTGGTTTAGGGCTTCCCCCTTTATCTAGCACCGATCACTCCATCCAATCAATCCACCTAACACCAATCAAGCCATCACATCAAATCCTTTGAATATACCATCGACATTGCACCAAAAAATGGTATCTAATCAAATGACAACATCAATCTTGACAAATCAGAATATGGTCTCCCAAAGACCTATCACCTCGGTCATTCTGACCATTCCTATCACCTCGATCAATCCCATCACATCTCAAACCCTCACAATCACTCCAAATATATCTCAATGACTTGTCACTACATCCAACACAATTCCAAATCCACCACCATTACCACCAAAACCAAATGCAGCAAGACAATATAACATCGTGCTAAAATCTCACCAGGCCTACCAAAAATACATCCAACAATATCTAGCCATGCAAAAAGTAGCACAAGCCTAGGCTCAAGTGCAAGCGCAAGCTCAAGCCCAATACCAAGACCAACAAGCAAATGGTGTTCAAAATCCCAAGAAAATGTTAACAAATCCATGTATCAATCCAATTCAACGATCACATGATCAAGACCTTTCCAACAACAAATGCATGGAAGATGTTTCTACCTCATCCGAAGATCAAATCAACATACATCAAGAGTCACTTTTCAATCATGATCAAAATCCACCAACCAACAATGAGCCAATACAAGAAATGTCAACATCATTTGACCTTATGGTTGAAAACATTAGAAATCCCTCCACCACAATTGTTGAAAAAAATGATCAACATTTCTCCATCAATGAGCACCTTGAAGATGTTTCCACCCCATCCGATGATCAACTCACCATACATCAAGAGCCACTTTTTAGTGATCTATTTCAAGGAGTGTTAGGATTATTTGATCCTATTGACATAATGCATGATCCATTGACCTATGATCATGTTGAAAATGTCTCTACATTGCCTTATGAATTAGAGGACATATCTCAAGAATTTATTCCAAAGCATGATCAAAATCTGTCACCAAAGTCTAGCAATGGTCCTTTCCAAAACATATTGACATACTTCGACCTCATGTTCATAGATACTTAAAGAATCCTCAACTCAACACTTGATCTAAGTCCACTCAAAGATCAAGAGGATATTGAGCCAATTCCCATGCCTAATCAAGACATCCAAGAATCCTTTATAAGCCATCCATCCTTTGAAACTAACCCATGTCAAGAACTTCATCTAAAGCATGTCAAAAGCAACTCTTAAATCATTCAAGATCAAGAATTTGTATCTTCAAGATACTACAATAATCTAATGGACACTCTCCTATCTATGCAAGATGATCATATCCATGTAACACATACTCTTCCATCTACCCATGAGATGCTTTCTGCGGATGGACACATAGATTATCTTCATCTAGAAAAAGATTTTGTTACACAAAAAGAGCAGATTATTAACTTCTATAGTCAAACTAAGTTATCAACGTCAAGATCAGATATATCTTGAATTCAAACTAAGGGCATCAGGTATGCAGATATCCAACATTATCTGTACAAGGAAACAAGTCAGAAAAAATAGTATAATTCAAAGTTAGAGGAGTAGCATATTGAAACATCACCTATGGTGGTCATTTATCAGAGAATGAATTATAAACAAGAGCTCTCAGAACAAGCGAAATCAAAGCATGAAGGTACTACTTCCACAATATTGGGGGCAACTAATTTGTCTCAAGCAAACATCAACAGAGGAAGCATGAAGAATCCTTATGATGAAACTGATGTCAATACTACAACCATCCACATCATGAATCTTCATCCACCCATCACCTCATCCATGAATTGGGACCAACATCAAATGAGGGATATGAATCAAAGCACAAAGAAATTATCAAAGCAAAAGAAACTGAGAAGCAGGAAGGAAAAATCAAATACAAATGGATACCAAAGAATACAAAGAAAGATCATCCCTATCAAACTCCATCAGTCAAAGAAACTATAGGGAAAAATAAAAGAGGGAAAAGTATCCATCAAAGATGTCCACAAAAGAAAAAGTAGGCTTTTCAAAAGACATACAAAGTGTATCAAGCAGCTGGTCCTGATTCCATGCACACTTCCATATCCACCCATCACTGTTCATCTTCCCAAGTTTAGAGAGTCAAAGGATACAAACTATCAACCAATCCATCTTTTATCTCTAAACACACTCCATCCATGCCTCCACGCATGATATCCAATTCTCAAATTAACCATGTATTGGCAAGGACCCTTTATCATAAGGATTTAGAAGGCACTCTATCACAATGTGCACATAAAGACAAAGTTAACTTTGGTATTGACAAAGCAGATCAAGAATCCCAAAAGCTGCATTCAAGTGCAAGTATCTTAGCAAAGAAACTCCTTCAAGTAGGTTATCAATGGCACATTATGACAGGTACATCTACATCAACAACACCTTGTGTTTCAGCATGACCTTTAAATCTTTCATAGAAAAATACAAAAAAATCAAAAAATATGAAAATCCAAAAAAAAATTAGAAAAAGGGTTGAAAATAGTAAAGAGAAAAATTTTCCTATAGTGAAAATTGCATGGGCGGCACTTTGGGCAGGTACCATGATGAAAACCTAGAAAACAGGCATCATGTGTTGAATCGAGCATCTATGTGCACCAGTCCAAGTGAAAGCATCTCATCCCATCCATAATAAATCTAGCATTCCATTCATCTCAGCCATAATAAATCTAGTTATCCATGAATCATATATCCAATCCATTTTTATCCATCTACATCCATCATCTGAGTTATCTTGATCTTGATGAAAGTTTGGGGCACACTTTATGCTTGCTTACAATAAACATCTTGACATGGGTCATTTTCATTGATCCTATCCTATCCAGTGTTATTTGAGCCATGAAAAATTATCCAAATTAGGTTTCTTTATCTGAACACCTTATCTTATCATCCTTTGCATGCTTACCATATCAATCCATCCATCCATACACTTATCCAAGAATCCATCCATAACATTCCATACATTGCTAGACACTGGGGGAAAAAAATTGCATCTTGCTTCGAGAATAAATTTTGATCTATATCCTCCAAACTTATGTGGCAATTTGAACATTGGAAAACATGAAATCAAATTGGTCAAATAGTTGTGATCCAAAATCCAAATCACTAGCCCATGGCACATTTTGATGAAAAGATGTTCCTTATCAAGTTTTATCTTTAATCGAACATTGATCCAAACAATAAATATCAGTCGCATCTAATTTGCACTTCAAATTTCACACCAAATCATTCAAACAACTTTTGTTCCAAATCAAGCTTTATCAATCCTAATCAATCAAATCCAATCAATCACTCATCATCTTGGGATATCCATCCTAATCCTTGTGCTACTTAACACAATCCTCACATTGTTGTGTATCCTCAACAATGTTATCATCATCAAATCCCATCAAATCCTTGTGTTTCTTAACACTATCCTTGCATTGTTGTGTATCCTCAACAA